>JAQIWF010000190.1:0-24159 GCA_034694965.1 Ceratozetes gracilis
ATTTACACCAAGGAAATTTTGCGAATGAGAACCCATTTAACTGATCATAAAAAAAGTACCTAGTACTTTTAAAAACAATTTTTATTAATCTATTAAGTATATCCAATTTTAATTCTACTCAAATAAAATAATAGAAAATTTAAGAAATTCTTAGAATAACTTTTTTTTATTAAGCTTTTATAAAAAAAAGAGAGTAGCAAGGTGAATTCCTGGTATTTATATTTTATTTATTAGAATATAATTGAATTGATTTTCTCAGTTAATGTTTGGGAATATTCATTAATTGACGGCAATTATCTTTGAGGTTAATTACAATTTAAATGATTGATATTTATTTGAATCAATTAAACTGTGAGTCAATGCAATAAAAATAGGAGGAAAGGTATCCCAGAAAGTGGTGTCTCTGTTGTATGCTTTGTAAAGATGGCTGATATTGAAAGTGATGTTCATTTGAGACCAAATACTCAAAACAATGCAATCCTAACACCAAATGAAGAAGATATGAGTCAATCGGGTATTCAATTCATTATATTTTGTTTGTCTGTTAAGACATAAAACAATTTATTTGTAAATTAAGTCTATTTTTGGTTCACTTTTATTCAAATTTCAATTCTCTGAGAAATAGCTTTAATTTGCTGTCATTTCTATGTTTTCCTATTTATAAGTCAATTATACTTTCAATAAATAAGACTTTAATTCAAATATTTTTATTTATTTATCTCTTATTTCGAGTATTTCTAAGAAATTGTTTCAAATTTGTGACCAAAAGTACTATTTGTTTCAGAAACTGATCCGACGAACCAAACAAACCAAACCCCAAATGAGTTGAATGAGAAGCCGTCTCGAAGACCGCCCCCTATATTGGCTCCAATCGATGTCTCCGATGGCAGCCAAACCTCAGGGCCGAAAACGCCTCAAACCCCCGGCCCCTCCTCAGGAGACCGTAAAAAGATAGACAAAGAGCGAAAGATCGGACACCGGAGGGTCGATGAAGCGACGGGTCTCGTCACCTACAAGAAGATACAGACCACACAAATAATGGGGTCAATCCAGTTGGGCATCGGTCACGCCGTCGGCAGTTTAGCCTCAAAGCCAGAGCGCGATCTTCTGATGAAAGACTTCATGGAATTGGAAACCGTTTCGTTCACTAAAGAGGGAAGTAATACAACTCCGGCTCATCACTACTTAGATTTCAAATTCAAAGTCTACGCTCCGATCGCTTTCCGATATTTTCGTGATTTGTTTGGTATACAACCGGACGACTTCCTCCTCTCCGTCTGTAACGAACCCCTGAGAGAACTGTCAAACCCGGGGGCGTCGGGCAGTGTCTTCTACCTAACAACTGATGACGAGTTTATTATCAAAACAGTTCAGCACAAAGAGGCGGAATTCCTTCTCAAATTATTGCCCGGATATTATATGGTATGTCATCCTATTGGCCATAACCAAGAGTGTGATCAACCCTTTTATTCTTAGAATCTTAATCAGAATCCGCGGACACTTTTACCCAAATTTTTTGGTCAATACTGTTATATATGCGGCGGAAAAAATGTTAGGATAATAGCAATGAATAATCTTTTGCCGTCTTTTGTCAAAATGCATCAAAAATATGACTTAAAAGGGTCGACATATAAACGTAAAGCCAATAAATATGAGCGCAAAAAAGAGTCGCCCACTTATAAAGACTTAGATTTTATGGAACACCATTCGGAGGGTATACTTCTTGAAGCGGAAACTTATAGCGCACTGATTAAGACAATGCAACGCGACTGCAGAGTACTCGAGAGCTTTAAGATAATGGATTACAGCCTTTTAGTCGGAATTCATAACTTGGATTTGGCAGCCGTTGAGAAGTATGAGCGCATCAAAGCTCAGTCCGCAACTCTGGCCGAAGCTGCCGTCGCTGAGGCCCGAAGACGCGACAAAGAAATCAAAGAATGTGATGATAATAAAGACAATAATTGTGATAATAAGGCCAACGATTCCAATAAAGGAAATTCTGTTAATTTAAGTCGAAGTAAATCTATTAATAAGACAAGAATTGCCGCCTATTCCACAGCTCTTGAATCAATTCAAGCAGATATTGAACCCATCGATCAGGAAGAAGACATTCCGTAAGATATAATCCATTTCTATCCAACCCATGAGTCCAAACAAATATTCAGTGAAACGAAATAATTTATACTTTGAATGACAATAACTTTGATGTCAGAACAGCTTTGAATAGTTTTTTCCCTCAATTCAAACCTCTATTTATTTTTGGTGATTGTCTTACAATAAAAAGTTTAATATTTGATTTGATTACAGCGCCGGTGGAATACCTGCTCGTAATTCCAAAGGAGAACGTCTTCTCTTATTTATAGGAATAATAGATATTTTGCAAAGTTATCGGTTCAAGAAAAAGGTTGAGCACACGTGGAAAGCCCTCCTACACGATGGGGTAATACAGCTCTAAATTGAATGTTTAGTTGATTTAAATGTTGTGTTTGTTGTGTAGGACTCGATATCTGTACACAAACCAGGATTTTATGCCCAAAGATTTTTAGACTTTATGGCCAAAACAGTCTTCAAAAAAATTCCTTCGCGTAAGTATTGATCCTTTTTCTAATCATTGGGTGATTACTATATGTGAGCATTAATTGAGCACTTGTTTGACAGTAGGAATGTTGCGAACAATTCACTATATTTTGAGTAATTAGCAAATAATGAGGAGTTGATAAAAATGAAACTCATTTAAAATTAGCATTAATTTGTCCGAACGTTAATTCAATTTTGATTTGTTTATAATGAATGCCAATACAAACAATTGTGAAAACAAGTGACTAAGTGGACAGTTATCTCGTTTTTCGATATCCGTTTAATCCTTGAAACCGATATTTGATTAATTGATCGAACAATTCTTGTTAACTGTCTTTTGATTGTTCCAAACACTAACTCATAACTAATCCATATTTATGTCTCAATTTATGGCCAAAACTAACACCAAATGCTTAATGCGATGTAAAAAATGTCGATTTCTGTTGTGATCTTTTCTGTGCTTCCGTTCTCTCAAACCTAACCTAAACCCAAATGCAGTTGATTTGCCTGAAATCAAAGGCCCTCATCGTAAGTTTCGAACCCTGGTCTCCAGCTATATAGGTATGGGTATGAGTCACTTCACTCTTTTCTTATTGTTTCCTAATTTTGTAATTTTCCTCAAATAATTGGCTTTCGTTTAAACCTTATTTAATGCCAAATGTATTGTCTGTCGGAATGCCTTCGTTTTTCATTGACTCGTTTCGATCAAAAATGAGAAAATAATTGCAGTATTCAATTGATTAGCTCTAAAGCACTCGCCATCGAAGCGTAAACTTCAATTGCCGACCCGTCAGAGGCCTCCCTCGACCGGTGACTCTGACACCGATGGCATTAAAGATTACCCACGTATGCGATGCTCGCATTCATAGTGTTTAGTGGTTGTGCTTTACTCACTCATTCTCTCCTTAGATGCTAACACTAGTCGTAATATAATTAATAATCCATTTCCGACGGGAGGACCAATCAATAAGTTCCGGTACTCGTCAGAAGTTCCAAGTCTGCGAACAGTTGTCATAAAACAGGCGGCGAGTAAGCAGTCGGTGGCCATTCCAGAGAAGGGAGAAATCGTCAGGTATTACACAAAATACTATAATTGTATTGAATAATCAAATCCACTATTTATGTCGTCTTTCATACTTAAGTCTATGCTTTTGATTCAGTATTTTAACTAATTTTCATTTCAATGTTTTCCAAATGACATTTGATTGCATTTCTTTACTTTAGTTCCAAACGTAGCCATAAATCTCTTATTTATTATTTTATATATATTTTTACCATAAATTTTGTTAATTATGTTATTGTTTATGATTTTTAATAACTGTTTGTTTTAATGAAATGATTGATTAAAACTCGTTTTCCTAAACTTTCAATTTAATCATTGCATTCAATGTTTCCTCTTATTCTGTTTTGGATGGTTGTCTGCAAATGTGCATGCTCATTGGTCACTCCTCATTCACTGTTACCTTCCAATACGAGTCAAACCTTATTTCCAATCAATTGTAGATTACTTACAATTATTGACAAATAATTGATTAAAACATTTGTTGCGTCGATAACTCAATGAGACGACAGTTTTGAGCCAAAAGTCTCTATTATTTGACTTATGTTTACATTTTTTGTTATATCAAACAATTATTTACAAAATCTGAACCAAAACTTTATAGCGTATCTCAAATCGCATTCACCGAATCGGAGAGCAGTGTCACCAGTAGCTGTTCCAGTGCCACTTCTTCAGGTTTGGGCTCAACTCTTCGAACAGTCACGTGGACACCACCTCACAGTATTGGCACTTCTACTCCAACACATACGGAAGGAACGCCTTCTATAACAGAATCGAGTGAAAGCGGAGATATCGGTAATTCTTAGACCTTTGGATCAACTCTTGGACTAAATTATTTGATTGATTCAAAAGCCTGTCCGACGACTCCGATTCGTAGTCGTAGTTCAACGCGTTATTCCCGTTCGAGTGACTGTTCCGATGGGGGGACAGAGGATGCGAACGACCCGGAAGTGGTGAGTAATAGTATTTAGATTATAGTCTTTGAATCTGTTTGTCTGCTGTGGCCTAACGTATCACTGCTTTTGGGGCTTTGGCTTATATTGGGTTGATTTGGATGCTGTTCCCAACAACTAATTCACTTAATCCTTATTTGTGACTGTCTTTTGGTTGAAGCAATTCTTAGTCACCAAACTCTCACACTTTCCTAACTATGCGTTAACTGAATATTCATTTATTGAACTAATATTCAGTTAAAGAGCGATAAGTGTATTGCAAACTCGTATTACTCAATGTTTTAGTGCACAGACATAACACATCTCTGTTTTGTTTTGTTTCTTTTCTTCTCCCGTCCATCTATACAACAGCCCCAACAGTCCAAAGCCCCCAACACTTCAAATACAACCACAGCTCACACTTCTGGCAATCAGTACTTGTGTACAATCGCTGAAGACATCTGATTACTGAGAACACGAAGAATACGACTTTGGGTTCTTATTATTAGTTGATTCCGATTAAGAATTTCTTAACCAAAAATGTTTCCACAAAAGAGACAATTGTATTGTCTTAAGGAAACGACTATTTATTAATTTTCTGTAATTTAATTCATCATTTGATCACTTTTGGTGTCGAAAGCATTTGAATATTTCCACAATTTTTGCATTTATTTATTATTTGATGTTTTATTAGTTTTTTTTATTAATTGACTTAATTTTAAACAAAATGTTCATAAAATGTGATATTCTATTGAAATGAAGTGCATTTGAGAGACAGCTAACCATAAGTTGTATTTTAAACATTGATTTTATTTGAGAGACATTTAATGCCATTATTTTAACTAAAAATAAATTTATTATTGAATTATATTTTTGACCGAATAATGATTTCATATTTTTTGCACTCTTTTTGTTTCGCACCCAAAACAGACACATCTTTGAGACCGAAACCGTGAGAATAAAACTGTGTCTTCCAGTGGACACAAACGCACCGTTAGTTTGGAAACTAAATTCTAAGACAACAATCCATGACATGAATGATATCCACATAAGTTTAGAAAATACTGAATGAAGTCTCAAAAGACTGTTCGAAACTCAATATACTGTTATTAACCGTTAAATCGATGTTTGTTTTGTTCAATCAATTCGTTTGTCTATTATTTGTTAAATTCTCGTCTTTTTTGGAAACAAGTTTTGTCACTCAAGTGATTGATTAGAAATATCGTCAAAACGATAGTTCTTTAATCGAAATAATCGAAAATATGGTTAAAAATGACTATAATTTAGGTGTAAATACTATTTACTATTTAATAGACTTAACTTATTATTAATAAATTGTATTATAATTAGAATCGAGAAACTAATCAGAATTTTTAAATTATTGCATCGAATCGTAAATTATATAAAATTGTTATTAAATTAATAATCATTTATCAAATAATTCACGTTTTAATAAAATTCATTCAAATCTAATAAATATCTCGAATATAAAAGACTGAATTCTATGAGAGAATATTCTTCACAAATATTATTGCTTTTAGAGAATATTCTTTGAATAATATTTTGATAGTTATTGCTGTCATTGAATCACTCTTTGCGTAATTGAATCGATAATTTAAACAATTAATGGAAGTAAAGGTCAAAATGAGATAAGATGTGCGACAGACCTAAGAGGCGATGACAGCGCTTCTAAAGTTAGCGAACTTATCACTGAAGTCAAAGTCAGAGTCAAAGCGATCGCTTCAAACCGTTGACCTCAACCGCAAACATTGAACAGTGGCTTACGATCTCTGCCAACAGTTATTATTAGTCGACATTTGTTTAAATATCTTCTTCCATATCATTACATCATTTGTTTTGCTTTCTTTCTAATCAGAAGCCAATAATCTGAGAAATGTCTTTCACATTGTCTTCTATTGGAGGAATTCACTTATGTTTGCACCGAATAAGAAACTCTTTTCACCCTAATCAAACTATGCGCAATCAAATATCAGTCACATGATGCTCTCCTAAAGCTAACCTTGCTTGATTGTTTCTTACTTTAGTTAAAACTTCAATAACAATCATATTATATGATTTTGCAGTAATAATTGGTCATCTCATTAGCCCTACCCTTCGTTAATGAATCAATTATTTTGCTTTTAATAAAGACTTGTTTGAGCTGATGGTATCTCTCATATGTTCATTAACTAAACAAGAACAAATTATTAAAAAGAAGTTAAAAATCAATCGGTTCTAATTAAGTGCTTAAATGAATGGAGGGCTACATAACAGTTACTGTAGTGTTGTAACTATGAGTCCAATTAGGTTGACGTCCAGTAAAATCCAATAATTTATTTCTCAATTATAATCTCAACAATAATTGAATCAAAAAAGTCAACAGAAATCACAAGTCTTGCTATAAATTAATGAAAATTATTTTCGTTTTAACTCACAAAACATTTTTGCCATAAATTATATGAACAGTAAATAAGACTCTTTTGAAACGAAATGCGATAAAAAGTGAAAATCAGAGAAATACCAGTCATTTCTCGTCAAAACCAAATGGAAAGTTAGGAATGAGGCGAAACTCATATCAATTACACTGATATTGGATCAAATTCAAGGCACAATCAAAGAGATAGCAGTTATTTAGCCTTTGTTTTATCTTAATTTCAAATTAACAAGTTAATTTTATAAATCTTATTTATTACAATTTTTATTGTAAACATAATATTTTCATACGACTGATAGTACTGAATTTGGTAACCAAAAGCACCCTGTCAAGACTCCCTCACTTTTTGAGCATGGTTCTAATATTGCGAGTCCCCTGCATTGAGTGCCATGTTATTCTGAGTCATTGAATTTGTGAGTAAATATTTTCACCCCTTTTAAATGTACGATAAAATCGAATGAGCAATCAAATTTGTTTACAAACAAAATATGAATCATGTGCAAACTTGATTGCTCATTCGATTTTATCGTACATTTAAAAGGGGTGAAAATATTTACTCAAAAATTCAATGACTCAGTTTAACATTGCACTTAATGAGGGGGAGTCGCAATATTAGAACCATGTTAAAAAAGTGGGGGAGTCCCCACAGGGTGGGGTCCCTTGAGTTTTCCAGTATAACTCTTTACCTGAGTTTTGACTTTTTATGTTATATTATAAATGTTATACAATGGGACACAATATAGAACTCCCTCTCAATCATTATTTTGGATTAATTTTATCGATTTTTCATTGTTTATCAAATATTTGTATTTTATTTAACTTTTCTCATAATTATTATAATTTCAATGTTTTTATAATGAATTTCATTAATAATGATATCAAATGTGGGGAAGACTTGGATAAGAGGTTAGGTTTAAGAATATAGCACTAAATTCTTATTATTATTAAATCATTCACATCTTATCGCAAAATATAAACGCACTTTATTATATCATAGACTTAAGGGTACCTCTAATCAATTGTGTCGGCAAAATCTGTCTGACCTAACATTGTTCCCATCTCTAACATAATGTCGTCCGTCATTTCATTTGTTCTGAAAATTATTAAAAATTACTTTTAGTGAAAATTATATTCAATATAAAAGTGATTACTCATCCCATAAGCTCTGGTCGTCGAGTGACGAATATTCCTCTGAATCTGATCCGAACTCTTCAATAACTTTGTGGTTGAAAAGAGCGAACAATTGTTCTTTGTTTGGATCGCATCGACAAAAGCATACATTGCTTTCGATGTACTCTTTGATTGAATCCAAACGACGTTTTAACTGATTGCTCACACATTTTAAGTTCGCCTTCTTTTGAGTAGTTTTTGTCAAATCTTTTTTCATTTGAGTCAAACTTGTCTTTAATCTCCGATTTTCTTCTTTCGATTTCTTAAGTTCTTCTTTGGTTTGAAGCCAATCCATACGGTTTTCCTCACATGTCTGAGCCAACTCTTTCACTGCATCTGATCAAAATGTTTGAGCATGTTTAGTTTAGTATTGGTTGAGATACTAAAACTCACCTAATTCTTCATTAGAAGAAATCATATAATTAGAGAAACGACACAAATCATCAAATTGTGCCAAAAGTGACATTTTTGGCTCATTTTTCGCTTTTACTAATTGAGAATTCATTTTATTTAACACTTAAATGATTGCAATATTTTCAAATTAAATGGAGTCTTGAATACTCATAAACTGGTTGAGTATAATGGAGTCGTTGAATATTTTTCAATATATGACATTAACTATAAAACAGGAATTAGCAAGGAGGTCCTAGGTCTGCCGAGATTATAGCCAGAATTTAGGATAATTACCTGACGACATAGAGCTTGCTCATCCCTGCTAACATACTCTGTGTGTCAGTACATAAAATTGAACTTGATCCATAATGGGTTTAATGTCATGATTCATAAATTTGCATATATATTGAGAGAGCACTTAATCAACTGATTTCTCACAAAATAATTCTAATTTCAGAATCGAGTCATTGATCGATGAATTGTCTGATTTGTTAGAACTGAATCCCAAATGCATTCAAAAAGAAAACGATTCAAACAAATCAAATGATTCGAAGGAAACGCCAGATATTAATGGATTGCAGACAACATTGGAGACAATCGCAGAACTCCTTCAAAGAGATGATTGCGATCTTTATTTTCAATCATTATATCCATTGGTATTGAACTCAAAGAAGAATTTGAATCTTATTTTTTGCGTAACTTCTGGAGATTCGAAGTGCAATACCTCGGGTCTGACCTCATCTAATGTTGAGCTCAACTCAATTTGGGAAACGAATTGCTATAAAATTGAAAATCTTATCACAAATGATATGACTAAAAACAATTTGGACCAAGAATTAGATTTTGAAAGAGTTTGCTCTCAGCTTAGATTTCTCTATCAATTAAAAGGCAATGAACTGAACAAACAATTCGGTGAACAGGGATTAGATATCTGGAGATTATTTGATGTCATCAGAGTTTGTAAACTTGAATCCGATTTAATCGAATTGAATGAAAGACAAATTGATTTGTTTTTGAAGCGAATAGTTTTAATGATTAACTTTGAACTTCGACTCTTCAAAAGTGGTTACTTCGGGTCATATGGTCTCACTTATAGCGAACTCGTGAGGCCTTACATACAATCTGTGAAAACTCGATTTGAAACTGAATTATCGACACTTAATAACAATGTAAAGGATTTAGTGGTAAACGTGAAGAATATAATGCAATTCGACGATAATTTGCAAGATATCAAACATGAATTTTCCAGACTTACGGAAAGTCCAGAATTGGATGAAATCTTTGAGTGGAAGTCTTTTATGGAAAGCAATATTAATGTCAATTCATTCAATACAATGATTTATAATAAAATTAATTGTGATTTAAAGAAATTGAATTGTTTTAAACGAAACAATTTTGAGAAATGCTGTCCTCTGAATGACTCCAATGTATTTCGTTGTGTTTCTAAAGTGTTTCAAGACTTTGAAGATTATGGATATCTTTGTGTTTTGGACTCATTTATGACTTTCCTCTGTTATGCCATTTCTGCAAATATTGTGGACTTCTTTGTCCATCACTTCAATAATGGAAAATATGAATCATTTGAAGACAAATATACTCTACTTAATAGTATTCACTATATTCTCAATAAATTGGAAAAACTAAACCTAAACACTGAAAAATTCAGAATAATTTCTGATAGAGTGGTGAAGGAATTGAAAGCAAAACATGTCTCGATTCAAATGATTGCAAACAACACTCAATACTCTGTGTTATATCTGAACAGACTTTGGTTAGAATTGGACCTAAAGTTAAACCATTTTCCGGAAAGACTTTCTATTTTTGAGTTTGTTTTGAGTGAAACCATTCATCACTTTTCCGGAACTCAATTGAATAGAAATGAAATAATTTTTCTGTTGAATAATATAATCGATTTATTACTTAAAACCTCTTATTCGAGAAAAGGATTTCTATTTGAAAATCGAGACAATATTCACAATTCTTGCTGGATACTATTGATCAAGTTGATTTTTAAAATAACAAAAAATGAAGATTTTATCGCGAATTTGAAGCAAAACAATAATTTACCCGAAAATTTAGAGCATAACTCGAATGATCACTGGATTAGGTTTATAAGACCTAAACTAATGGATAACTCTTTTTGGTTGAGCGCAAAGTTTTGTGTCGACAAACAATTTGATGAAAGTCTAAACAAACTCATTTTAAGAGCTTTTCTTTCAAAGAATTGTAGCCTTTCTTCATATATCTTATCGAATATCGACTTTAATCACTCAAATGAATCATTGATTCCAATAACTAAAGATATCTTTGAAGTAATTCTTTTGCAGAATTTCAGACCAAACTTATTATCAGAGATTCTGCTAAAACTCATTGAAAGGTATATTGAAATTCAAATATTATATAATTTAATGCATTTTTTGTTTGAAAGGCACAACAGTTGGTCTGATTTCGACAAATCAGTGATATTGAGCTCAGAAACAAAGATTTGGTGGTTCACAGCAATAGAGTCTCTCATTACTATAGATATTGACAATCATTTGAAGCATAATTTAAAAACTCTTATTAACGACGCATTGATTGCATCGCAGGTGACGCAAGAAATCAGTGATTTATACAAATCTAATCAACTATTATATCGGGGTATTCATTACGACCAATAAAATTACACTTTATTCTCAATTTTAAACATATTTCTTAGACTTTGAGACTTTGGTAGAGGACGGCCTCCAAACTCTGTTCTCAATAATCAATGACTTGATACTAACACTACCGATACCTTTGATTATATCTTTGGAACAACTAAACCAATCGGCACCAGAATATGTCAACCCTTTGGCGAAGTCTATCACTTTAAACGTAAATTCAAATCAATTGAATTCATAATTGAAAATAATATTTGTGTTTAGGTTTTGGTTTCAATAATTTTAAGACGTCTACAAAACGGCCACTTTTTAAATGATTTCCATAACATAAAAATAGTTTCAGATTTCTGTCAAAAACTCAGTCAAAGATTTATTGAATCGATTGAAACAGAAAAACATTTTTTAAGATTCAACAAAACTATTGAATTGAAGAGAAAGGAAAAAATGGATTCTTTAAGTAATGAAGAAATTGAATTCCAAATAATCAGTGAATCGATTGGTAGTCAAAACCATGAAATTAACAAAACATTTGAAAGACTCTATAAATTGATATTAGAGTATAAGGACGTAATCAATAGGAATGTTTCTGAAGTTTCTCTCAACTCATTTGATATGATTTTGAATAACGAAAAGAATCTGATTTTCAAAATCAGTCGAATTCCGACTGAAGACAACGATTTTCAACAAATTCTTGATTTGATTGAATGGAAATCATTAGAAAATGAAATCAAATTGAAATTCGATTATTTGAGTCGATTGTCTCTCTTTATGGATGACAACCATTAATATGATTAGGATAACAATAAGATGAGTTTCAGACATCAATTGACACGACCAGAGGTGAGCTCACGTTTAAGAATTTTAGGCAGTTTTAGGGTAAATATGTATACAAATTCTTATCATTATTTGTAATAAACATAACTTTAATTCAGTGATTTATTTTTATTAACAAATCGAAAATATATATAAAATAATTTGAATAATCCATTGAATAATACATTTGTTTGGAATCACTAAACATTTGATTCGGTCTTCAATTTTACAAATCATTAAAAACTGGAGGCGTATCAGATCTGGTGGCGGTAGCAGTGGCTGCTTTGACGAGATCATCACTTTGTAGCATGCACATATTCCAATTAGCCATGAATTCGAGGCCATCGGTTGTTGAGTGGCTTCGGGCGTAATTTAGTGCGATTTTTGTACCCTGGACTGCAACGGGACTATTGGAGGCGATTTTCTTCGCCACTTCGAATGCCGACTGCAGTGATGTCTCTGCATCTGCATAAACATTACTGACCAAACCCATCTACATTACAAACAATCATTAGAATATCTCAATTATTATAATAAGGTAATACTTCTTTGGCTTCGGGGGCATAAATATCCCTCGCAGTGTAGGCCAACTCACGAACCAGACTATCGTTGCCAACCATTTTAGGTAAACGTTGAAGAGTTCCCAAATCTGCTGCCATTCCGATAGCAACTTCTCTAATAGAGAAGAAGGCATCGGTGGAGCAGTACCTCATGTCAGTAGAGCTGATCAGATCCATTCCGGCACCGATACACCCCCCGTGTATTGAAGCGATCACTGGTTTGGAACAGCGTTGGACACTACTGAAGGACTGTTGCATTAAGAATATCATATTTCGGAGAAATTTAGCCCTGGTGGCCACATCCATGCCATCGGCATTATTGGCCGACACATGACTTATCATATCTAACATATCTTGAAAGTCGAGTCCAGCGGAAAATGTCTTTCCCGAACCGGAGATGACAACGACTCTACTCTGCTTGTCGTCATTGATTTCATTAAAACACGACGAGATTTCTCTGAAGACGTCTCTATTCATTGAATTTCTTTTGTCGGGTCTATTGAGCTTCACGTGTAATACGTGGTCATAAGGGGCCGACACCTCAAGTGTTTCATATTCCGCATAACGGGTAGTATAGGCGGCGGCGGAATAGTTGCGAACGAATTGATTCAATGAATTCAATGCCTTCTTCTTCGCAAACGTATTATTTTGCAAATATATTCTGCCTTTAATTCAATGAATAATCAATTAATCGATTGCTTTAATCAGAGAATAATTCTATAAATGAGAAAAACTATTCGTGAAAACAATTAGATATCAAAAGTTATCGCTATTTACTCAATATTTGTGTGTACTTTGAATTCAATCATTTAATTGATATCAACAATAAATCAAATAAAATGATTAGAACTAAATGTGCCATTGAAATGAACTTGCTCAAACTATTTTATTAATTAATATTGTGCTGTTTATTAATTTCAATTTAAGTAGAGAGTAAATAATAAATGAAATCATGGGATATCTACCCTTGGATATCAAATTCAAGGCCTGGAAAACACTCGATAACAAAGTCTAACCTTCAAAATGACGAAATCGTTGAATGTTTTTCAAAACAATTTATCGGAGAATCAAAAAACATATTAAGCTATTTATCTCCAGTTTTATTTTTCAAGGAAGTTCTAAATTTAATGGTATTTAGATTTAAGTCCATTATAATTAATTCTAAAAGCAAGTTTATATTAAATTCAACCTGTATGACTTCACAAACATGTTTACTTTAAACTCAGTTTCAATCAAAATACATATGTTTTACAAACTAATCGTATGATTCACTCGAAGAAAAACTCTTAAAGTGTAAATCAAATAAAAAAAAGGGAACAAATAATTATCGAAGAGATAAAGAGAAAGAGAGTTAAAGTCCTTTTCTATTGATTCTGGTTATACCGAATGCTTTGTCTGAAACTCATTTCTATTGGTTTCGATCCAGTATTTAGTGGTTTACTTCAAATTGAGATAATTTTGTAAAAATAAATTCTTATCAGTTATTAATATAAGAGATGAACAACTTTTCCGGTCTAAGTCTCAAAGTCTAAACCATTTTCGAAGAGTACTTCTAATTCGCATTCAAAGGTTTGACAAAAAAAAGTTTTGGACTCTTCTCTAAAGGTTTTATTAAATTGAAATTTACTTTAGATTTCGATAAATTCAAAGTTCAATTATAATCAAATATTGATACACTAATGATAGACTAATTAATTGGACTCAAACTGCCCGAAATTAAATAAACTTGAAGGTCTCAAAAATGTTAAAATCAACCAAAAAATGATAAAGCAATAACAAAGGAAGTATTATTATCTAGTAATAATTATCTTCATTGTAAGGAAGTATATAGAACCAGCAAAATCTATAAAATTCAATTGAACTTACCAAAATTTTTAACGAGTTTGGAGGCGGCCATCCTTTCGTTCGTTCAGTTCTTTGATATATTCTTGGATTTTATGTTAAAAATATTAAATTACTATCTCTTCGAAAGAGAGGCTCAAATAGTATAACTGAAATGAATTACAAACAAAAACTATTTGGTAAAATGGGGAAAACCATATGCAGTGCAGTTATATAAGAGAGAGTAACGACAAAGTGGTTTGTCTACAAACTAAAACCAAAGCGCTCTTCAATTTGCAAGTTTCTACTCTTATACTGATTGGTAAAAAACTTTCCGCAATCTGTCAGCTCTGAAGGTCTGAATCGCTTTTTATAGCATAGGTTTAGGAATTCATACGAACGGCGAGTGATTCTCGTTATCACATAAAGAGATTTTAGAGTCAAAGTACAACTCATTTACTGCACTCTTATTGTCACAAAAAGGGATTTCTCGACAAACAGTCTATGAAAATGTGGAAAACAAATTGAGAAATATATTTGTCGTAAAACGATATCAGAGCCAAAGACAAGTAATGGAGGGCTGGCCATAGGGAAGGACATTGACGAAACCCCCGAGGTCGGAGACTTGCTAATATACCCCAGAGGTTTTAAAAAACCTTAACATTACGTCAATGGGTCAGCACTAGATCTGTCGAGGTTATCAAATCCCAGGGGAGGGTATTTTTAAACCCCTCCTCCCTGAAGTTCGAGTTGGATGGCCGACCCTGAAGTAATGAATCGTTACGTTGCTAACCACTATTTCCTTTATTTGTGCTAGCTTATCGCTAACTAGTTTTTTAGTAGTAATTGGCATTTTCCAAAACTTATTACTAATATTACTAGTATTTGATTCATTGTTTCGCAATGAAACTTGTTTTCAATAGTTTTAAAATTAATGATCCAGGTGCTAAAGTTTAAACCTTAATTGTCAATGTCGCTCCTCTCTGCCTAACGATAAGAGATAATTTGCTAAATGATTAATATAAGCTAGCAATTATTATATCTTTCATTTAATATCAATTGAAGTAAACAGAAGTTTACTTAATATGACTATAGATTTGGCGACAATTCTTGGCTTAAATTCAAATCAAGATTTTGAAAGAAAATTATATGAATCCGAGCAGACATTTGGGCACCAATTACTCAGATAATAATGTCTGAGCCACTTCTCCGGTGGTATTTTCCCAGTTATCAAGTATTTTAACAAGAATAACAATATAGTAATGATAAGAATTTAGAGAATTTGCAAGTTTACCATCACTTGAATCAGATTCTTAGGAACCAAATTGTGTGACGAAATACTTAACATTATTTGTGTTGACTTTTAGTCTCATTTTTGTCTTTTTTGAGACAAATTTAAAGATTAAATCAATTCAAAGATAATCCGAATCATTGATAGCAGAAGTGTTTTGAGAGGTCTTATCATTGAGTTGTCGACAATCGGCCGGAACTCATGTTTTCGTCAATTATTCTTCAATACAGTTGTGTATCAGTCGTCGCTCTTATCATTAGTTTTCGTATTTATTGTCAACAATTTGTTTGGAAGATATGTCCGAAGAATTCAATGAAAGGCAAGACTGTGATCATTACGGGCGCCAACAGTGGTATTGGCAAAGAAACCGCCAAAGAGTTGGTGCAAAGGGGGGCCAGAGTTGTGATGGCCTGTCGGGACCAAAGCTCAACCCAATCACTCATTCAAGAGATTAATGGCTTTGAATACTCGGGAAATGCTATCCATAAGAACATCGATTTGTCTTCTTTCGCATCAGTCAAACAGTTTGCCGACGATATTATTAAAAGCGAGGAATCGGTTGACATTTTGATCAATAATGCGGCCGTTTATGGCCCTCCCTTTGCGCTGACGACCGACGGCTTTGAGACTCAATTCCAAGTGAATCACTTGAGTAATGCCTTATTAACCCAATTATTATTACCAAAACTTCAGGCCTCGAGTGGTCACAATCATAAGAGTCGGGTTCTTATGGTTACCTCCACTCTCTATCGGAAAGGGATTGTCAACGAAAATGACTTTAAAAAGGGGTAAGAAATTGTGATTTGAATCGATTTATTTATTAACAATTTTTGTGAATAATTTGGTAATCATTTCGACTCAAGTTTTTTATAAAAGGTTTTCTAATAATTTTTTAACAGAATTTTACTAATTTTAGTGAATTTCTCAATATTTTGGCTCAAATTCAATGTTAGTTGACTTTATTGACTCTTTTCTTGGCTTTCCTGTCCTTTTTGTCCACTTTACCCTTTTTCTTGTCATTTGGTTTGTCTTTGAGATTCAATTTGTTCTTTTGTTTGTCGTTCTTCTTCTTATCGGGTTTAGGACTGACCGCCTTTGGCTTTGGTTTGATAGCCTCACTTCGATTCGCCCCCTTTTCCCTCCATTTGAAGACATCACTTTTGACGGGTTTTAGTTCTTTATTTTCGATTACAATACTCTGCACTTCAGTCGATGGCAGGTCTGACAGCAAGGAATGTGCTTTTAGTGACTCTTCTTCGTGTCCCTCCGCTGCTTCTGCATGAGGCGGCTCCGGCTTCTTCTTTTTGGACCGAACTCTTGAGATCCCAAAGATTATAAGGGATACGATTAACACAAACGCCAAACTGAGTCCGAGTCCTATAATTATAGCCATTTCGATGGATATTCCACTCGATTCTGGATCTTCAGTAGTGCCAGATTGTCGACCAGGGTCAGGATTCAATGTTGTATTGAATGTGGTCTCAACTGTACTCCAATCTAATCTGCGATCTAACAAACGGTCGGCCGAATTGATCAGTTGACGACTTCCGTTAGAGTCGTTTGAAAGAAATTGTGAGCCATTTGTGTGAAAGGATTTTGGGACAGTCGTACGCTTTACTACTTTGATCGCCGGAGAAGAAGTTGTTTTCCCGAACCAACTAAACATTTTGAGAGCACTTTTGATTGAATAAAGTTTTAAATTTAAAGGGTTTGTATTAAAACTTGAATTCGAAGTAATAATGAGATAGAAATAAAGAGCGAGATCAATCTAATTTTGATGTACAACTGAGTGAACATTTCACTAATTATTGTTTATTCAATAGATATGCTTCGCGTGAAAACTATGAATTGAGAAAAGCCTATAATAACAGCAAATTAGCGAATATTTTATTCGCTCGAAGTCTGCATCAAAAGATGTTAAGTCAGAACCAATCAATTGATGTATTGATGGCGAGTCCCGGCATTGTGTGGACAAAACTGAGCCGTCATATGAACCTAAAGTGGTGGCAATTAGTCCTTTTGACGCCATTCGCCGCTCTATTTGTCCGAACGGCAAAACAGGGCTCACAGACTGTCATCCACTGTGCGACCGATGATCTCTTGAGGGCCGACCGCTTATATCGAAATTGTAGTGAACAGAAGTGGGACTCAATTCCTTCCGATACAAACTTATCCAACAAAGTCTATGAATTGACACTTAAAGCGATCGACAATTACCTCAAATGTAAACAATATTCTAATAAATGAATACTAATTTGTGATCATTTTTAGGACATACCTCAAAGACCTTCACTATTGAAATGGATTTTAGCGCTCATTTGAATGGAAGACATTTTATCGCCGACTACTTTGGTTATATCACCTGAAAGTGCCATCAGTTTTGTGATAATCGCAACACTTCTCAAGAATAAAAAGTTTTAGACTTTTTTTTGAATACTATTTGAATTGTGAGACGTTTTTGTTGAATGAGTTATACATTGAAAACACTGAACAGGACCAGAGTTGTGGTGTATTGCGCATGCTCAGTTGAGTTATTGCGATTGGTGGCAGTCGTGACACTAATATTGGAGAAACACTTTTCCCGCATTTCATTCACTTTTACCTCTTTATGGTTACAATTCTTGTAATTCACTCTAATTTCAGTCAAATCTCTTGATTTAGATCTCAATATAAATTAAACTCATTTTAAAGTATTGATAGAAAGGTATCTGAAGTGAGAGATCGGGTCATAAAGTGGTGTCAATTGTAAGACATTTAAACCGATTTCACTGAAAGATTACATCGTTTTTAAATCCGCGAAATCCATTCAAATAGCAATAAATTGGGTTTAATTGAGTTCTTCGCCTAATATTGTATTTAAAGCCAAAATGGCTGACAATAGAGCGGATCAATTGGAGAATTCAGGCACAGAATGGGATGACATCAAGGATTATGACTACGATGTCAGTAATGACTTCTGTCCACCGATTCAGGCGAAGACCACAATCGGGTATTCATTGATTAGTTATGTATTGAATATTAATTAAATGCATTTAAAGTGAAATAACAGCCGATTCGGGCTTTGAGTTCGAGACCAGTGAACAGTCAGAGGCAGAGAAGAACGAAATGGACAAAAAGGGCTTCTATTGGACTCGTGAGGAACTCATTAAACAGTTGGACACAATTAATCCCAAACCCGATGAAAACCTTTGTGAAGATTATGACATTTATGACGAAAGGGTTAAACATATGGAAGATATCTTCAATAATGGAGTCTTCAAACGAGTGATTCGTCGCGGGTTTGGAGAAGTGATTACAGAGAACAGTGCCGTCCTATACAACCTTAACGCATATTTGGAGGCACAGGACGAGCCCTTCGACTCCACTTGGCTTAGAGGACGACCCTATAACCATAAACTCAGTTATGACACATTACTTCCCGGTCTTTGCAAAGGCTTACTCACTATGAGAAGGGGTGAGCGCTCGGAGTTCATTGTGAGACCTAATTATGCGTATCTCGAAATGGGTTGTCCGCCACGAGTGCCGTCCAACGCAACCATTCTGTATATCGTGGAAGTGATGAAAGTGTTCGAAGAGGGATCTCTCGCACACTTCGAGACTATGGACAACGAAGAGCGCAATGGAGTGTCATCTAAAGAAATCCTCGAGTTATGTGATACGGAACGCATTTCAGGGAACAGTTATTTCAAAGCCCAGCGTTGGAAAGACGCGGCCGTTCGCTATCGACGAGCCATTCGTTGTTTGGAGCAAATCTCATATCGTTTCGATGAGGAGGAGATTCGTGGGAAAGACATTCTCCACAAACTTTACTGCAATATCGCCAACGCTTACAACAAAATCCAAAAGCCTTTCAACGCAATGGCGAACTGCAAGAAAGCCCTCTTTATTAATGCCAACTCTTATAAAGCCCTCTATCAGTACGGTATGGCCAAAATGATGAACGCCGACTACCAAGAGTCCCGAAGATATCTCCTCAAAGCCCAAGCAATCAAACCAAACAGTCAGGAAATCAAAGCCGCACTCTTGAAGTTAGACCAAAGAATGAATGGCGACCGTCTTATTGAGGAAAACCTCTATCGAAAGATGGGATCTATTTTCAAATGAAAATTATTAGTCGTTTTATATTATCTTTAATTAGTAATAATTAATAATTACTTACAAATCAATGTTTTTCTCAAACAAATTGTTTTTATAATTCGTTTAATATTTAATCGCTGTTTGTATTGAAAACACTATTTGTATTATCACTCAATTAAACATTCCTTGAATATCAACAATATTTACAAATTAATGAATGAAATGCGAAATATTTTATTTGAATCCAAAATAGATTTAAATTAATTGTGAATACATTTATGTAATGAATGCGATAATAGAAAGGAATAGACTTTAAGACATTCAATGAATTGAACGCATAATTCAATTGTAATCTAATTAATAATATAATCATTTTGTAGTAAAATATTAATAAAACCTGATTTCAAATTATATAATAAAATGATTAGAAAAGAGGAAAACAAAGATATGGTAGAAGTGGTCAGACATTTGGCTCTTCCATAGTGTGTGTCGATTGGGCGCACACTTCGTCCGTCAAATCGATTTGTGTTTTGTCGTCAATTACTTGTCCCTCGTCTTCCACTTTTGGTGGCGGCTCTTCTTTAGATTCTTCGAGGGACTGACCGCTATTCTCATTGAATTTCTTATTGATGGCAGTCCTCACTTCTTCGCCGCCCTTCTCATAGATCTCACGGAGCAGATCATCGACCCCTCCGTCCTCTTTCGCTTCACGTTCTTTAAAATCGGTGACAATTTTATCTAAATTTTGGAGCACTTTATCGTCTTTGATATCAACGCAGTGGTTGTCGTCGACGAGTATATCTGTCGGCTCTAAACTGACTAAAGTATAGTTAAAAGTCTTATTATTGGCCACAACTTCACTCGAATTGGCACTAATGCTGACAATTCCGTTGTTGTCAATCAGTTCTATATTGTGGTCAATACCGGAACCGCTCGGTTCAAGTGACGCTTCAATAAGAGTGGTCTTTATTGGCGGCCAATTCGTACTTTTGATGGTTTGGGAAATGGCTTCTAAGTTAGACCAACGGCCGACGCTTTGCTTCCGAAGATTGATCTCTAGTTTAGAGACCGTTAGCTTCCATGTACTCGACTCGACCACAATTGGCTTAAATAGACTCAGTTTCACATTATATGTGGTTAAGTCGTCCACTTTGCACGACCACAATAGTGTCGATTCAGTGAACTCCACTTTCACGTCATTATCCGTCAAATTTGGGACATGTATTGTAATGATTACATTATTGGGGGTCTGATGCCAGTCGTACTTCGGGCCAAAAGGGGCCGTCAGACTGTCGTCAACGAGACTAGTGTTTACCCGAGTGATGGCTGTATTGGCCTTTTTGGTGGCGTTTTGCTGAACAAACCCAACGAAACTGAGGGGCCGTTTGCCGCTCTTATCGGGTATCACTTCCAGACTCTGCCATCTCTTTCGGTCAGTCTTCTTAAGTTTGACCTCGAGTTTGGAGGGAGTGACCGTCCAATTGCTTTCCGACACATAAATGCTTTTAAATAAATTAAAATGAAGTTTAAATTCGTTGCCGTCGGCGAGACTGCAGGACACGTCCAGAGTCTCGTCAATTAACTTCACTTTGACGTCACTTTCCTTAAGATTCTTAATCATAATATTAAGGATAACGTGAGTCGCCGTCTGATACCTAACCATCAAATGAGACAATAATCTTAAGATGGAAACAAGTGATGAGAGAAGTGGTTATACCAGTCATAGACATTACGAGTGGCACTGAAATTGCCGGTACTTTCCTCCAACATCTTATTGCAAGGTATTTGATTCAAGTCTATTAAATCAATTCAAATCTCCACACTTTTTAACCCAATTTGCAGTCAATTCTCAAATTTGGATCTTTTAAACCACTTTTGAATGAATTTCTGTTTTGTTGTATTGACTCATAAAAAGATGGCTGAAGTGGACATACATTCACAGACTAATGCCTTTTCCCTTCACCAGGAAATTCATTTTACATTTATCCAAATTTTAGAACAATTTTACTCAGATTTTAATTTAATTAAACCTTTAATTGAGTTTCAATTTCCTCAATATTATTGGGATTTTATTTTTGTTTGTCAACAGATCTAAGACCAGACAAACGGTATTTAATTCATTGCAAACTACAGTCTATACTCTTTTTAGTGACCTTTGGCTTAAAAATATAAGTATTTTCAATTGTCAAAAATTAATTAATTTAATAATTTATAACATGGTAAATTATTATTATTGAATATATTGCGGCTTTTCAACTCAACCAGGTGAAATATAAAATATAATAGTTAAGAATTATAGGTGAGGTTAAACTGTAATTATGGTGTTTACAGTGTTGACCGTTTGGTGGCATTACTCCCATTAATGCCTCAATTCTTCAAACCTTTATTTTGCAGTAACTTTTAATTTCTTTGCCTTTTATGACATTTACATTTGATCATGCTTATTTTACTCATCATCAATTCAAAAGATAATAATTCTAAATAAAATGAGTTAAAAGAACTCTTTATTACTTTATATTTAAATTTGAACATTTATTTTATTGTAATTTCAATGATAATAATTAATGTTCTTGCTTAATTGTCAGTTAATTGATATATAAGAATATTGGTAGAATTTGATGTGAATATTGAGTTATAAAGAAAGTTAGCAGTCTCAATTGGGATAAAATGTGGTTTAAGGATATTTAAGGCTAAAGGGCAACACATTGAGTGAGATTAAGCAGGATGTCTCAAGTTATAGAGCAAGTGCAGTTTAGTCCAACTCTCCAAAGAATGTTACTTTTTATTTGTTTTATTCAATAAAGTCATGAATTTGATGGCCATATGCCATATGGGGGTCCCTTTAAACCAACTTCCTTTGGGAACAAATAGTATCCGCTGTAATATTCTTCAATATTTTGATCTTGCAATTTGGCTATACATGAAACACTCAATGTATTAAAGAGACCTTTTTTTCAATGACTCTTTTGTCCATTCAAAGTACAACAGATCTAATCTATGAACTTCTTTGGGCTGACCTTAGGTCCGGTCTGTTGCAGAAAATAGTCGAAGTGAGACATAAGTGCAGGCAATGAGCGCTTCAATTATTACATAATTCATTAGATTATCTCTAAAATGACAATCTTTTTATCAAATAATTTATGAGTTCTTTCCTCTTAAACCCCACTTAGAATCAGAAGAATGTAACCAATTCTTGGAATTGAGAGAAAAGTTACCCTTCACTGAATTATTCCTTTTATTTTCATTAAAATCTTGCAGGAAATCAAATAAAATTAAGAGATTAACAAGACTAATTGAATATTTGGTGAAAAACAATTGCCTTTAAGAGTATAACTGCTATTTTTGGCTAAAATTTGGTATAAGTGAAGAGAATTTTGTTTTTTGATAGAATAGTATTTTTTCCGGTGGGAACAGTTGTATTTGAGGAAACGTGTGATGTCTGTGTGCTGTGCAAAGACACCACCGACCGCTTAGAGTCAGTGCCAGTGTTGGAACATAGGAAACAGGAAGGAGTCCGGCTCTGCTCTGACAGTTTAGCAGATCAGTGGATACCAATCACTACAACCAAATACTTTGAAATGGTTCCCACTGTTGATCACCACTTTTGAAACCTTTTGTCTCTCACTTATTTGCTGACCATATGTTTGGCATAAGATATGACACCAGAAATAACCCATTCTTTCAATATTAATATCAATACCTTTTATAGGCCTATCATTGATTGGAATATCGTTTCTCATTATTCAATAAATGAATCTTTAATTTCGATTCAAAGAATTCATTTGTTTGGCGATAAAATTGTTTTAATTGTCCGCTAATTAATCATTTGTTTGAATAGACACTAAGAGACAGATAAGTTTAGTAACAAATTCTCTTCTCTATTATTTTGGAAGTGATATGCAGTTCAGCGAACAGAATATCAAAAGTTGTTATCATTAGTGATCTTAAAGTTCATCATTGAATTAGTGGAGTGGTATCTGAATGGGTCGGGAGAACAGGTGCACAAACTATTAGTAGCGTTACTTCCATCGCAACCAATGATAATAATGTATTCCAACGACAGAACAAAACTTCAAATTTCGATATTGACTGCGAAAGAGCCCAACAGTAGTAACAAAACAACACAAAAACTTTACCGAAAAAATATATGTGAACTAACCTTGACTTGTGCTCGAGACTAATGCTCACAACCACTCAAGAGATGGTAATTTTGGAATCACTCGAATGTGAATTTAGTTTTCATTATGTTATAACAATTGCTTTCTCTCTTATTTTCGTTACTTTTTAGCTCTTAAACTATTATTCAATAAATTCACAAATGAAAGGAGAGAGAGAGAGAGAGAGAGAGAGAGAGAGAGAGAGAGAGCAGTGGATATGGTGATGATGACG
>JAQIWF010000191.1:0-24076 GCA_034694965.1 Ceratozetes gracilis
TAAGAAATTTCCAAATCATTTCACAAAAGACTATCAAAATTCAACTAAATTTCTATTCTTCTAATTATATAAATTGATTCTCAGTTTGTTTGGACTGTTTCTTTGCAAGAATTGTTTGTTTTATATGTTTAGTTCAAGTGCACAAATGGTCAAGTTCAATTTCACAGTATATAATTCTATTTCTTATACACCAATTTGTATAATTGGTTGGCATTGCGTTGCAATCAAGCAAATTGATGTACAATTGATGTTAGCAAGGAGAAATCCATTAAATTAAGGGTGAATACAATTGTGTAATACAAAGCATATTAAATGATCAAAAAGAGCAGCATTTCCTCAATTATTATAATTGAAGTCTTGTTTGAAAATTCAATTTTGGCATAAAAATGGTTTATATTTTTTTATATCTTCAAACTTTAAATAGAAATCATTAAAACTCTGATAACATGACTGCCAATTAAAGTAAACTATTTTTGTATTGAAAGCTATTCTTTGCTCTCAATGACTGATATTTGGAGAATTTGTGATCAAATATTGAATGCAATCGGAAAATAGAAAAATCAATATTCCGCTAAAATTGCATTTCAGCCAAATTTATGCATAGAATATGTCAAAAATAAATATATATTTGTCGTAAATTGCATTTCAATGCATTTGAATGCTGTCAGCATTGGTTACTCCCACTAACCCTAACTGTAAGAGCGATATAAAGTAGCAAAAGTTACACAACAGTTAAGCACAAGTTTTAACCAAAATTAACGAATCGAAGTCTTATTCTCTCTTTAGATATGAAGTAATAAGTAATGGGGTAGTCGTTGGAAATGAGCACATTATCATGTTATCAGCAGTAGATTCCTATTCCGACTCACGATTTATGACAAATAAAATCATTCACTCGAATAAGAGTCATATGAATACAGAGGTATTTATTGTCTTATATTTCAAATGTTAGCAACACTTAACTCAATAATTTAGAGATTAATTGACAATATTTTTTTTAACTAATCCAATGAATTGATAAAATGTATCATGAGCATTGAGCATTGATCCCACTTCAATTGATTGGGATATTTATGGCAAATCATAACTTATTTGAAATTCATTGAAATGACAACTTATGAGAATTTGTGAGGAATTTAGGCTTTAAGTCAATATAGGAAGTGATTAATAGGTTTGTGACTCAGAGACAAAAATGCTCTCAATTTGAGAGTCATTACCACAATCTTAAGTATGAGAACAGATGGGAAGGCAATGGAACAGAGGATATACTCAGGGATAAAGGAAATGGCAGTAACTCAGCAAAATTAAAGAAAGTAATCCATACGTCGGTTCCTTTTGATCTTCAATGACATAAGTGAACTGATAATTCTGGACAATTTGTGAGCTCTTGATAGCGCCATCACAGAGGGCCCCCTCAATACATGGCACGTAACGGATTACATCCATTTGATTCTGTGGACCACAGCTCTGGTCATAGGCCTTGTCGTCAATCATTCGGAAAATGTGTTCACAAAATCCATTTTGACTTTTATTGGATTTATCGATAACTTTGTTATCACTTTTGTAGTCTTCATAAGTACTCCGAATCTTAAGATACAGTTCTCTGTTAACCAATAGGAGGGCACTTGTCTTCGACCCCATCTTCTCGTTAGGGCCCAAATGTTTGGTGATATTCCCAAACACATACCCATAGCTCTCGTCTTTATGATGAGGGTCTGACTTATCGACACCGAACCGGGCGATCACCTCAATAGTGGACACAAATTATACATTAAATCAAATATAAGACAATATAAGACAATATAAGACACAATCATTTGAACTCAATTTATAACCAATTAATCAAATTATTGAGAAAATAAAAATTGTCTTAAAATTACTTTCAATGGATCTGTGGATGGACTCCAAACACCGATTTGATGAATACATTGGTATTTGTTTAATAAACCGATTAATAAAAGCAATTTTGTCCACAATTTCAACATATTTTGAGGCATTCAATAACATAAGAATTATAACAAGTCTTGAAACTAATCCAACGATTAGAGCAAAAAACTAATGAATGACTAATCAATTGATAAAAATAAATACAATTTTGAGTAATAATCAAATGTTTGACACATTTAAAGCAATTGTCAGTCACTTAAAGGAAGAAATACTTTCAATACGTTTTCAATGAATCAATGGTTTGAGGAAAACGACACAAATATAAGGTTGAGATCAAAATAATTGAATCATTTATTTGACTAATTATTTAAAAAACTATTAAAACAACGTTTAGATGAGATGTCTGTTTGAGTTTAACACAAATCAAGTGATGAGTGAAACTGTGATTCAAATTCATTGCACATTAAATCGTAGTTCAATGCAGTTATAAATAAATGTCTAATTGTTTTGCTTTTTTATGGTTAACTCACTTATAGTTTGTTTGACTGTTAGATAGCGCCTCGTTTTCACTCGTTTTCAGTTCACTAAAGCAAATCTCTTTTCCTTTCCTTAAGGCTTAGGCAGACGTCAGACAACTTTCTGCAATACTTTCCAATAAATCAGGACTCGGGGATAAAAACCTAATTTTTCAAACGCTATAAATAATTGAATTCAATTTGCATTTCATGTGATTTACTACGAAAACCCCTCATTTTTAGATCCTTATGTTAAGAATTAAGTGAATATATGGATGAATGTATGGATGAATGTATGGATGAATGTGTGGATGAGCTCATTATCCTTAATGACCTGATATACCAAATATGGGTATCACTGCCCGACTTTAGCCACAAATTTAAACAAAATATTTATTTTATGACAGAATATATTTAAACTTTTTTTTGTCAAAAAAAGTTGATTGAAATGTATATTTCCGTCGGAAGTTTTGAATAAAAATTTGAAATGTGTTTTAGACTTTTGTGACTTATGTTTATTCAAAATTGTTCTTGACAACTCAAACTAAATATATCCACATCTGTTTTATTATATTTTGTTTTAAATTTTGTTTAATAATAGTTTGAATCCAAAGCTTTGATCAGAAAGTCCTCCGAAATATTTATATTGAAAGAGTGAAAAGTATATAGAATTTTAAAATAAGATTTGCTTTTATCGTAAACCCATTAAATCTATTCATTTGAAAGTATAACTAATTTAAAAGTTTTTGTCCCATTTTAGTGCTGTTTTCTCTTCAGGCACTTCCAGGAGTTCATTGTTCCGTGAATTTACTTTCTAATTTGATAGTTTAGAATCTTGTTACTTTATCTTGTCATCATATTTGGTCAATTAAGCTTAAATTCAATGCGGAATTGAATAACACTTTAAGTAAAATATTTCAAACCCTTTGAAAAATTACTTATTCTATTAAATAATAGTTATTAACATATTGTATAAATTATATGTGACTGAATGAACATGGTAATCGAATCTTCATTAATAAATTCTTAGAAATATTAATGGAATGAATTAGTCATCAATTAATTTGGTTTAAGGTATAAATTATTTATTTATTAATTTATTATTATTTATAATATTGGTTATAAATTCGATAGGAAAATTAACAAGGGCAATTGAGTGATAAATCAATTTCAAATAGTCTGATTATCTTGTTCTTTTGAACATGAAATTGGATGAAGGAAACTAGATGTAAACTAGAAGAGATTTTAGGACATGAAAAGATTGATTATCTGCTAATTATGGCAAATGTGAGTGTCTTTCCTCTATTATGCGAAGACAATGTGTGGACAAAATGGTATGAGAATTGATTTAGTGCTCAATCAGTCGAACCCTTGTTTGGCATTCATTTAAGAAGACATTTGGAGAAAATATTGAATTCATACAAAAATTGGAAGAATCGTTACATTTGGTAACAAATTATTTGTCATAAAATTTAGTAATCTTTTGAATTTAAAAATATTTAGATGTAAATCAAGATTTGTATCATGGTAAAAAATTACTTCTGGAATAATTCCTATGGTTTGTTCGTTTGATGTTCGGTAAAAATATTTAAGAAAAACTAATTTCATTTGATTATCAAAATAAAGAGAACTATAGATGAGATTCAGGCGATTCCAACTTCTGCCACATCAGGCCTTTGAAGAATGGGTGGCTTTTTATCTGATTGTAGGCATTCCTTTTGTATCCCAGTCTCTGCTCTGGAATCTGAATGACAACACTTTAAAGTTGTAATTCATTTGAAGGTTGAGTTTACTTACGGCCACTAATATTTCAGATAAGATTTGTTGAGCGCCAACTGATTCCATGTTTGACAACATTTTGGGAATTCTTTCGACGACTAAATAGAGTTTCGTTTTGTAGTTCAAAATTTTCAAAATCTCTTTGCAATGAATTACCTCTCAATAGGACTTCTGTATTGATATCACTGTCTTCTGTTATTTTTCTTTTATCACAGTATATGTCGAGAGGAGTATTTCCCAAAAGCATTTCCATCAGAATAATACCAAACCCCCACCAGTCCGCCTCTTTTCCATATTCCTTTCCCTACAAATATTTCACAATTATTTCAAAACTTCAAAAATTTATGTGAATATTCTTAAATCAAAATTAAAAACTAATAAATGTGAGTAAGGTTAGAATGAATTAATACCTGGAAGATTTCAGGCGCTAAATAACTGCATTCCCCGAAGGGATGACAACTGAATTCACAAACTTTTGCGGTTTCAAAGTCGCAAAGTCTAAGTCGACCGCATTTCTCGATTAGTATGCAATCGGGTGACAGACTTCTGTGCAAAATGTTATTACTATGCAATAGATTCAATGCGACTGCAAACTGTCCGCTCAGGTATTTGACCACTTCTTCTGGGAGGGGAGCGCTTTTGATGACCACACTTAAAGACACGGCATCTCTGATATGTTCGGATACGAAACAATAGGCGGCTTCGGTCTCGAAGAAGCCTTTGAGAGGTGCTGTGTATGGATGTGGTGACACCTTCTGCCAGACCAGACGTTCATTCATTACTTTTTTCCACCCGGAGTTGGTTTTCCTCATATGTGCTTTCCATACGATTTTCATGACTCCCTCATCATTAGTCTTGTTGTGAGTAATGATCTGGCAGTTGGCAAACTTCCCTCCATAGTCGGTCCCCAACAGGCCCTCTATCTTTGTCTGTTGACGCGACCAAATACTGAAACTCAAATCCATCTGAATTGTGCCAATACTCTCATCTGTGGCCTAAATATCACGAAAGGATGAAGTGATGACAGTTTTAGTTCAATATTCAAACCGATTAAGTCTTTTAGTTATTCAATATTAGCTCAGAATTACGACAACTCTTTATAGTCAGTGCTCTAAAAACACACATAACTTGAAATCCGCTGCAATTCATTGGTTTTTAGACTAAATACCAGAATATTCTGTATTTTTGGAATTACTAAATAAGCGACAAAATAGAAGTGAATACCATTTTCTCCCAGTCCACTGTTGCGAAGAAAGGGTGCTCTTTAATAGACTTAATCCCCGTTTCCTTATGCCATTTGAGACGTTTTGCTGGATCCTATTTCATAACACAAAGTATTAGCAAATGATAAAGTGATGCCCAAAATGTGCAAACATTCTAATAACTGAATAAATGAATATTACTTTTTCGAGAAATGCCGACAAAATACTAAAAGCATCTTTGGATAAATGTTCCGGATATTCAATCGGTGATCGTATGATGTCTGCCATAAAATATTCAAATGAAAAAGTTTTGCAAATAATTGGCGCAAATGAATATCGATTTTTCATACCATCGATCGCTTCTTTGCAGCTCTCTTTCGAAATCTCTCGTAATAGCGATTCAATGCAATTGTGTTGAGAAAGAAATGTCTTTCCTGTCAGCAACTGATACAGACAACAGCCCACAGACCACCAGTCAGATGATGGCTCTGATTAACGAATCATTCAAACAAATTACTCTCATTTTACTCAATTATTTTAGTATTAGTTAATCGATGGCTAATTTAGTGTATAATTACCATAAGTCTCTCCTTTCAACGTTTCTGGTGCTATAAACGGATATTTGAGTCTTTTAATAACATCCAATTCAAAAGGACAGCCTCTTTGCTATATATGAACAAAATGCAAGTTAATTATTATTACATTTTAAATGACTTTTGCAAAAAACGAATCAATTTTTATGGCATTCAATGTCAATAAACTTTGTAAAAAATGTGATCAGAAATGAAAGGGAATCCCAATTAAAAGATCTGTTCATTAAATTCAACGACTCGTTGGATGAGAATTAGATTCTGACAAAAGATATTATAATTGTTTTCCTTCGAAAAGATACTAAACGTCAAAAAATTGGCAGAAAATCAGTCAAACTTTGAAATACAAGTTGAGTTCACTATTATTTATAACCATTTTTATTGGAATTATGCAAATAAAGTGCTATTAATTTGTCTCCAATTCAATGTCAAATACTTTTCTGGCAGACAATCAGTGAATGCAATAATCAATTAGGAATCAGACCTTGCAAGTGCTCAGATCAGTTATCCGGGCCCGACCTCTCCAATCTAATGAAATTTGTTCTGTGTTAAGACATCGATGAACTAGATTATTTTCGTGCAGATGAGACAAAGCGAATACAATCTGCGCGCCAATGGCACAGACATCACTTTCTTGAAGGGGAACGTTGTCTGCAATCAACGATTTGAGTGAAATGCTTGGAATGTCATCCGATAAAAAGCTTGACCTGAGAGCGCAGAATGCGGTAAAACATAGTTTTAGATATACTCTTCTCAACAACTTTTTAATTAATGAAAGGATGAGATAAAGAGAATAAAAAGGAGACAAAACCAGTCAATCATTATTCAAATGTTAAGTCTTTTCCTACAAAAGTGGTTAAGACTTAGAGAATACAATAAACACATGAATTTGATTTATAAAGATTTAAACCATTTATTTATAATTGAATTGAACGGCACTAACCTGTTCTCAAGTTCAACGTTTCCGAATATCGGGTGAAAGTTTGGATGCATTGACACTACTCTAAGCCAACAGCACTTCTTCTTCTCCTTTAGGTTTGATACTGTGAACTGCAGTATAAATAACATCCAGTTAAACCAACAATTTATTTGACACCATTCAAAGCAAATTAGTTGCTAGTATTACAAAACAAACCTAGAGCAAAATTCGTCACTTTTGACAACTCAAAGATTGGTTCTCATAGACACTATTCAATGATTAAACTTTCAAATGAGGAAAATTTGAACGAACTTTGTTTAAACACTTTTAGTGAACGAAATCCACGAAATATCGATTGAATTGATTTAACAAAACAACAAATAAAGACTTCTCTCTCTTTTCAAAGGTATGTTTCAATTGATTTAAATTAAAATCTTTGGTTTTCAACAGAAATGAAATGAGTTTTTCGAACACTAAGTCTAAGCTTTTTATATGAAACTGACTAATAGTCAGCTCAACATTTTAAGTGCGTTTGCGAACACACATCGCCTCAACACTCAGTTTTAACAGAATATAAATTTGTATTCTGTGCGAGAGGAGAGTCAGACACATTTGACACAGACTCAATGGCGTCTCTCTCTCTCTCTCTCTCTCTCTCTCTCTCTCTCTCTCTCTCTCTCCCTCTCCCTCCCTGTGCTTAAGAGTTGGTTGGAAGAGGAGAAAAATGATGTTAGGCAAGATTTATATGATTTGATATGGATGTGAGAGGAGCGGGCATTCCCTGTTTTGAGCGGTTTTAATGTATTCTCTGAGAAGAGATTGCACTAAAGATAGTCAACTCTGACATCCAATTGAATGCATATTTCATAAAAGAATATATAATATATGAAACTTTAGTCAGTAATTAGGAAATGAAATAAAAAACCTGACATTAGTTAAGGTCTATGTTTAGAAAATTAATGCCTAAAGACTGGTCTACTCTTGATTTCAATTCATGCCATTCAATGTGTTCCCACTCCTCATGTAATTCATTAAGTCTATGAAATATAACATTTCAAATATTAATGACTAGCTAAATGAACGCTGAAAATTATATATTGAGCGAGATCAATTATCTCATGTACAAATAGCTACTTATATTTCTAAATACAAGTTTATCAAAATCCAGTTAAATCCAGTAAAAAAGGATTTGGTTGAAAGTTTTCCTTTGAGTTCCTCGTATTTGGGATCAAAATGTGATATAAGATAAACAAAACAGGATTTTTAAAATCATTTTTAAAGACCGAAATGAGAATAAATGCGAATTAATTCTGTTTTAAGAAAATCAATGATAAAAACATATGATTTTGTTAAGAAAAAGATGGAAAAGTCTTATGACCTGATCATTGATAAACCAGTGTATAAAAGGGGTTAAAATAATTATTAGCCTCTCCTTCAGAATCATTCAAATTTAGTCTCAAAATTATCCACATTTTCATGAATTCATTTATAAAATTGAATTAAGCTTTTGAATTATTATTAAAATATCTTCTTATTAAATTAAATTGGACAAAATTGGAAAGAGGAAATTTAATTAATCTTGAAATAAGAACTCGTTTTTGGTAACCCTTTTCTAGTTGTCATGGATTTCGTTTCTATCAGATGGAAAAGAAACCTTCAGTTCAAGTAATTTCTAGTTTAAAATCAAGAAATCTTATAAATTCCAAATGATCTTGGTGAAGCTTGGTAAACAAAGAAAAACTTTAAGCCAAATATTGACTGCAATTCTGTAAACAATACTCAGAAAACGCGGACAAAGAAAAAGAGACATTAATTTTTGGGTTTCGTCAACACGAGTGGTGGAAAACAAGTGCCATTCAATTGATCCAACATATAGTTGCATGACGACAGACCTGTGCGTCACCCAACCTATGATGTCATCACTTGTTAGATATTCTGTCTCTCGAAACGGATTCTATGCATCTTTCAAAACATTATCTCAACTTTCAATTTACACAAAAAATTGATTAAATTAATTGGAAAACTGAAAGTCATATATCATATGAATGTGAAATGACATCAATATTCTGACCGTTATTTTCATTGAACTCATTTTCATATGAGTTTTTATAGAATTAATCAAGTTGGCACATTTATCAGAAAGGTAAATTCGTTGTTACGGTTACTAATTAATGCTTTTATCACTAATTATTTAAAATTGTTCCTTGATGTATAAAAATTTATTATTTGTTTGACCATAAATTGTTTCAATCACATCACTTGCAATATATTAGGATTTTGTTGACAACTCCTGCGATTGACATGACATTAGACAAAGAACAAGGTAAAATAAGTTCAATTATACATTATGTATGAGGGATAATGCTTCACCAAATGAAAATTAGATAACCTTTAAATAATTGAATGTATTTGCAATCAAAATTTTGATGACTTGAGATAACTTATATAATATAAGTTATATTTTAATCATATCATTAAGTTTACATGGATACTTTTCTACTATACCTTGATCGTTCTAATATCTAAGACATAATCAATAAATCATTTACCTGAAAGTCAACGATAATTGATTCGATCGATTAATATGATCTCAACGATAATAACACTCAACTATTTTGACATAAGAGCCAACTATTTTCAAACATCACGATATTATTAAAGATATCGCAAGAGATGGAACTCAATCGATGGCATTACTGAAGAACTGAAGTAACTGATGATCTCGTGACTCGAATTACTGTTTATTGTCTTTTTTTATGAATTGTTAATTCGTCGTCACTTTTACTCTTATGACTGACAAACTAAATATAACCCATAAATACAAGATAAATATAACCTATTATCTCGACTTTAATCAAGAAATTTCTTTTGAAAAGATTCTCATTATTTCATTCTCACATAAATTCGTAATCAGAAATACATTTCTCTTAGTTTTCTTAATAATAAGCAGATAATAAAGACTGAGAATTAAGTTTTTTCAACTAAAAGCCCAAAGAAAATAAAGAAATTCTAAGAAAATGAGAGAAAAGAGCGAAAGTAAGCATTTGATGATCTGTTGTGAGTCTCTTCCAAATTATATTTATTTACAGACTTCTTACACATTGTCTGATTCACTCAAATATTAGATGAAGAGATGGGAGAGAGTCGATGAAGAAAGAGAAAGACAGGGAGAGACAAGAGGGAGAGAGAAAGAGGGAGATAAAAAGAGGGAGAAAGAGGGAAAAAGAGAGAAGGTGAGAGAGAAGGAGAGAGAGAGAGAAGGAGAAAGAGAGGGAGGGAGGGTGAGAGAGAGAGAGGAAGAGAGAGAGAGAGAGGGAGAGAGAGAAGGAAAAAGGGAGAAAGAGAAGGAGAGAGAGAGAGAGAAAGAGTTGCGCAAAAGATCGGTTTACTTTTTATAATTTTTAGTTTCACGACAATTTATTGTTGAATCAGTTAATCTTGGTTCTAAATTTAGCTTTTAGAAAACTTTTCCGGTAAGATCAAATATTTCTTCCTTAATTCTTTTTTGTGAAAATAAAAAACAAAATATAAAGTTTGCTAAATAGTAAATAAATGAGAGAAGGAATCACATCCTTTTCAGTCGGACTTATTAGACAATAGAAAAAACAAAATTATTGTCAAAATGCCACTAAAATTGTCAAATGATTGGTATATTTTCCAATGGTTTTTGTAAATATGTTTTTAATAATTATCTATTTATATAAAATAAGTCATTTCTATACAAAGACTATCTATAAATGTTAGCAAATCGTGGATTAATTGACATAAGTTTCATAAATAATTTTGTCTAAAAATAATGATTTTCTAGTCTTTCATTTATTTGTTTATAATTGGAGAATATTTTTGGCTGTTTTGTGATTATATTCAAAATTATAGTTTAGTTCTTTAAATTGACTCAAATTGAATGGTATTTGAGAACTAGAGTTAGGAAATAATAAAAATGGTATTCTTTAACAATTTATAACTCCCACACATATCCGTCACTTGTATTGACCAAATTAACAATTAATTTACTGCCCACTTGTAACTACGTGAAAATTGATCCTGATTCTCTAACCTAAATCTACAGTCAAACCTCTAGATTGAGAAAATATGGTAACCACTAATCCCATATGAAATAGAATCAAGGTTAAAGTCAATACTGAAAATCTAATTTTGCTTATTTTCTGATAATTTAAGTTTTTTTTGTTGAATTTCATGTAAAAACATAACATTGAAATATAAATTTGATTTCAGATATTATGACTAAAGTTTGAAATTTGAGTAAACAAGTTATGAAATACTGTTCAAAATACATCTATTCTGTGATTAATATATATTACAAAATAATGTATAGATTTTGTTTTGTTTTTGGGGCAAATTGTTTCATAGTTTAGTTGAGTTAATGGAAAATATATGTATTTTAACTCTTTTTATATGAATAATAATGTCCAAACTCCAAATTCAACATTCAAACATTTCCCTAAGCTCTCAAACAAATTAAAAATGAAATCTCAAATTATTCTGATAATTAATGTGAAAAGGGAATTGGGGTTTTTCAACAAAAAATTAAAGGATATTACAATTATTTTAAAGTTTATTTATAGCATCAAAGTTAATGGAAAGTGTAGTTACCTTGGAGTCGATGATGTCTTTTAAGTGATTCATATTTCAAACGCAGATTTATTATCCTTTAATTGATATTTGAATCAAACACTTCTGTTCTGAAGGTTTCGTACAAATGTTAAGCCATTCTTCGACTTCTTATTCGTCAGAAACCAATTGTTATATAAATTTATTATTAGTTTTATTCGGATTTATATTTCGGTAATTAAATAGTTTTTGCGTCTGATTTTGAAACATGTTTTCACTTTAAATAATTCAATGAAATGACGACAAATCAAAAACAATACTTATATTCGACATTCATATAATAGTTTTATTTAATTATTATTATTATTATTATTATTATTATTACGATTATTACAATTTGAAAATTATATTATTTTCAAATTACAAATGTTTTATACAATTATCAAGTAAATATTCTATTCACATATTTAATATAACATTAGTCAAGGTAAAGCATTACCCATCAAATTAGATAAAATCAGTTTTAAGTGCTATATATCGTGAAAGCCATTAAATGTGAAAACCATTCATTCAATTATTTGATTTAATTTTCTATTATTTTCATTGATTCTATGGAAAGCTGTCCTTCAAAATAATGAACAAGCGCAAACAAAATTGAAAAGCAATTTATCTACCTGTGTCAATCCAACTAAGTGTTGCTTGATCGGTCATTAATGAAATTAAAGTGACATTTCACTTATTTATTGTTTGATCAGAATATCGGTCACAACAAGGACTGGTAGGCACTCAAACATCCAATAAACTCAATTTAATCAATGTAATTGAATTGAAAATATCACTCTCATAATTATGTTGTATCCTGTTTGTTTAAACTTGGATCAGTGGTTAGCTTGTACAATGTTTTTCATTATGTTTATTATTTCTATTTTTGGATTGTTTGAAGTGAGGAAATGTACAGAATATACAGAATATAATCTATTTTTATATATTTGTATAATTTTAGTGATGAGAATATTTTTAGAGATGCCTTTCAAATACAAGTATAGACTTGTCCTTTGGTTGAAGAGAGAGACCGAACTTATCCTCGAAGGTTAATACCTTACCATTGGGTGCACTGATTGTATATCTCTGGAGAAGTGACGTGAAATACAAGAACACTTCTACCCGGCCTAATGTCTCGCCAACACACGACCGCTTACCTATTCATTAAATAATGTAATAAAGTTTTAATTAGTTTTACTCTTCAAACACTAATTTATATTCTCTTTGAAGTATAGACTCAATGATCGCTTAATTAATTAATTAATTTAAAGCCATAATTGTTTTTATATCATTTCATTCAATCAACTCAAGAACTTTTAACAAAAGGTTAAAAATTGTAGTATTTTTACATTTCTATAAATAATAAGTGAATTATTTGATTGTTTGGAGAGTAATAACCAAAACAGAATAGAAAGACATAATTCTTTAGAAATGTTTGATTTGAGAAGTTGTGACTTAAAATAGATTGCAATGAAATCCTTTATATGTTTTATATGCAAGAAATCGATAAATTCATTTGGATTTATGTCTCCCCGACAGTCAATATTTGTGTAGTTTGTGACGAATAGTGTATTGTATTGTAATGTGTGAATAGAAATCTAAATTTATCTGATTTACGCAAATGAAATGTAAATGACAATCCATTTGAGAACATACCTCAAGTGTACGGCTCATCAGAATATATATATATTTTTGACACTTCAATGCAATTGTATTTCAGTTATGAAAAGGTGAAGTCGAGAATTAAATTGGATTAAAATGACTTTTCTTTTTTCGGTAACAGATTCTAATATAAAATGCTTTAAATAACTTAAATCTCATTCGGAGTGAAAATTATTTGAAAATTAATTCTGAAATTCCAACAAAAATTGATTTTCAATAAAAATGTTTTTATCGATATTCCCATCAAATTCAATGTCGAGTCGAGTGAATAATGGGATAATTTGATAGACAGACTCAGAACTAAAAACCATACATTTTTGCTGATAGACAGTCCCATTACATCAATAGCCTTGAATTGCACTCTCATTACATGTATTATAAAAATAATTTAATATCCGATTGAATTCAGTCCAAAACCTGTCATTCAATGCTTCAACTCTTCGATTACTTAAATTAATCATAAAATTATCGGCAAATTAATCGTCTTTCAATTTATACTCTTTGGGTTTAAAGCAATTTTCCAAGCTAAAATAGAATCTTGGCTTGATTCGCAATAAGTAATTATTGGCTTTCTAAATTGAACAAGTAAATTCCATAAGGAATACCATTGCTATATTGGATTATCGGTTGATTAGATGGGGACTCTTAGCGGAGTTTCCTATGAACTCTCGTATAAGAGTAATAAAGTAGATAAAGAAAAATGTGTTCAATAAAGGCTTATATTGTGGGCATTCCTTATAAAACTGGTGATTTACTATCTGTTGATCTGATGTTGTGTTTTGTACTTAGAATAGAAGTTCAGAGCATTATCTAATCGAATGAATGTGATTCACCCTGATTATGGAGAACACTCAAGTAAGGCTTTGTAAATATTTATGCAAAATTGATATAATGGTTGAGTAAATTTCTGGTCCGTATAAACAGAGAAGAAAAACATTAAATAATTTCTTACCGACAGAAAAGGGAATCAAATATTCAGTTCGAATCAGTTCTCTGCCATCATCTGACAAAAAACGGTTTGGAGTGAATTCATTTGGGTTTTCCCATATCTTGGAGTCGTTATGAACAGCCCATATATTTGCCAAAATTAATGTGTCTTTTGGAATAAAAATGCCTAAAATTGATGAGTCCTCTACTGCTCTGTAAACAAACAATTTATGAAAACAATTAATTGAAGTCAAGTTTAGATTAATTGATAAATTAATAGTCGTTCCCACAGAGCACAGCACAGCTTCAAAATTAATTGGAATGAGTGAAACATTGCGAAATTGTTTTCATCTTTCATTTAAGAGTTCTGTCCCCCAATTAGAGGTCATTTGTAAAGTGATGAACAGAAATGAGAACTACCTTCGCAATAGATTTAATGGTATAATAGTTTTCCATCGAAACACTTCATTGATGAAGGCCTGAGTGAAAGGCATTCTCAACCTGTCAGCCCAGTTGGGACTTCTTTCTTTGCCAATAACATTGTTTATTTCCTCCCTAATTCGTCTTTGGTAGTCTGAGTGGTGAGCAACTAAAAGGAGACACCATTCCATAGTTGTCCGCACAGTTTCACTGCCGGCACCAAAAAATGTTCTGCAATTTGCCTGAAGTTTGTTAACTAAAACACGAAACATATAATGGAGTCAATGAGTTGTATGTAGGCTCACAAGTAAAGGAAGTGTTAGGGTCTTTTTTCTTCCTCATTTGCATTTCGGCTAAATATCCATCGATATAATCGCGTCTAATATTTTCATTAAAGTTTTTCTGATGACTTAAAATTTCCTCCCTGGATAAATTGGACAAAATTAAACTATTAATGTTTTGAAAGGCATTTCATACCTAAAAATACTAAAAACGGTTTGAAGGAGTTTTTTGTTGCCGTACGCGCCTATCCTTAGAATTGTCTTTGAGAACCAGGAGGGAGACATCGCTAACACTCCAATCTGGGAATATCTTCGAGACGCTTCATCTAATGTCTTGTCTAAAAGAGTTCGCTTTGGATCATCCGTTTCGAATCGATGACCAAATACCAAATGACAGATGATATTAGACATACTTGGAGTGAGCAATACATGTATGTCTACTCCCTTTCCCTTCGTTTTGTCAATACGTTGAGTTAGAAAAGTAATTTCTTCTAAGATCCTGTCCTCCATACTGCCTTTGCCGAGGCCAAGGTCTCTTAACGACTTGCTGGCAAAGTTCCTGTGCTCTCGCCATACGGGACCGCTTTCATCGGTGAGACCTTTCAAATATTTCATTTTATTTAATGTTTCAAACATTTACTGCGAAACAAACTTATGGTTTTTCCAACCAAACTAAAGGGACTGTTATTGGGTCGACCCAAAAATGAGTCCTTATGGAAGGCATCCTTAACCGCTTCCCAGTCATTTAGAATAACAACATTATGAATTCCCAATTGTAACCTGCTCCAATTTATATTCATCTAATTAATCATTTGATTGAATTTCTAAAAATAAATAATAATTTTAAGAATTTTTAATTTACGTAAATATATGTCCATATTTTCTGCTCAGTTTTGCAATATCTTTATGCGGTTCTTCGCCCAGGAATGGTAAGTATCCCACTATTGGAAGACCTGATGGTCCCGGAGGCAAATGTTTTCTTGATTTAGCCAAACGAAATATGTGTCGATACAAACTAAAAAAGAGTAGGAAAAGGGTAAAAGAGCCGAAGTTTTCAAACAGCAAATCCAAAATATATTGAATTGAAAACATTATGTCGACGATAAAAAAAGTTGGTTTCTATTTATTAATCAAATGCGTTGACTTCAACACTACAACAAAGTTTTATAGTGGAAACACCAAACCAGAGATAACTTATCAGAATCATTCTCTTGACTTGTTATCGCAATTTACACTCTTATCAACCTTTGAGTGCATTTCAGTGCACAAAGTTTAACAAAAAATTCAAATTCATTTTGCAATTAATTCATATTTGCAAATATCAACAAAAAACCATACGATTGGAAATATACTTATTAAGTAACTTTTGAAAACAAGACAGATAACATTAGTGGCACTTCTGCAGTCATCTATTGGTTTATTTCTAAAAATAAGTTCTTGGATATAAAAAGCAGATTTCTAATGAGAATTTGGGTTTCTGTCCAGATATGACTCGTCATCGATTTGAAAATCACTGCCAATCAAAACCACTCGTCTCTCATCACAGATAATGAAGTTGAGGTCACCGGTCATGGGTTCGATGGTATGTCTGCCGCCTTCCAAGACGAAAGTCTCATCTTTTCGTTTGACCTCAACAATACCAGCAATTTTGATGAGGGCTTTGGATCCCACTTTAAGTCCGTCACCTTTTTCTCCATTGATATAAATAAATGAATTCTTTTTCGAGTAAATAATCAGTAAATCATTTGAATGCTTGACTTGAGTTAAGTGAGTCTCGATTTCTTGCTGTCCATTATTCAGATTAATTGAAATGATTCCATGGCTTCTCACATATTTGCTTATTTCTGTGGAATCACTGTTGGTTTGAGTCCAATCAGTTCCCGAGAGGACTGCCATAGGTCTTCGAATATTTGGTTTTCGCTCATAATATACCAGGTATTCAATTGGGTTCGATGGGATTGACCTCTGGTTGTACATGAAATTCATCTCATTTGACCTCAAATTACTTTCAGTCATCACTTCTTGTAATGAATGTCTTTATTTGAAAGTTTCGTTTCAATTGAAATATCCCTTTATTAAAGTCAAAAATATATTCAAATTATAGTTAACTTTGTATTTGTAAAAAAGGTGAGGATTGAGTGCTCGAGCATTCTTTCATAGAACAAACTTCAAAATCAATATCAGTTTTGCTCTTAAATTGAAACCTGATTTTGTGGTCAATTTTTTTAAAAGTTTATTAGTATGTCTATAAGTATTGATAATTAAAATGACTTTAATCAAATCGATGTCATCTTTTACTATTTTATTGGTTGTACTGATAGTCCAGTGCCAGTCTGAAGCGGTGAAGGATCTGTGTGACGACCCTTACATTCATGCGGCCGATCGATTGTCAAACAACACTTATCGAGTCTATCGCGATAACTACTATTGGGAACTGGTAGGATTGCCCGACCGGGTGGCTAAAGTGAATGGTCCCTACAAGATTTGGTTGAAGAATATGGCACCACTGACCAGAGGCAGTCCAGTTTTCACAGTTGTTGGTGGCAATATTGATGGCCAGATATTCAAATATAAGGGCGAAAGGTTTTGGAATTGGAATAAAAATGGAATCCAAAGATCTGGTGAAGACAAGGGTTGGAAGTGGTCTGGCTTTCCTACGGGTGGCTTCTCTGCTGCCTATAGTGACGGAGATCTGAACAAAAAAGGCTATCCGATGCTCATAGCCTTCTCTGGTATTAAAGTCTATTATTTCAACACAAATGATCAGATTTTTCGCCGAATCGGTGAAGAGGGCGGAGCCAATAATGGCGCCTTTCAAGAGAACTTCCCGCCCGACTTGACAGCTGCCATGCCTTTCAAAACAGGAGACCCGAATTATCACATCTATCTCTTCAAACAAACTAAATACTGTTATCGAACCATTACTGAAGTGGACGCCGAAGGAGGCTGTGAGGAGTGGCGCCAAAATAAAGAGCTCTTTGGCTGCTTAAAAGCAGATAATTCAAAAACAGACGTCAAAGAACCTGAAAAACCTGAGCCCGAAAAGCCTGAACCCGAAAAACCAGAGGTTCAGGGTCAACCTGAAACTCCAGATAAAGGCGATCGCAATGATAGAGGCAGTGCTAACAAGCCTGAGGGCGGACACGAATCAAAACCTCTTTCAATGGGTTTCAATCTTTTGCCGAATCAAAACTTTGTTCTCTTATTATTTGCCATTATTTTTGTCAAAAATTTCTTTTAAATTCATTTTACTATTTAAATGCAATTTTAATAAATTCTTTTAAATAAATATTTTAAATGTCTTAAAGTTATGTTTAAAATGTTTGAAATTAGAGTAAACTAAACATATATTCAATAAATCAAATTAAAGAATAGGAGGGAAAATGTGACCAGAATTAGGTTGACTTTCATATTTTGATTTGTAGTCAAAAGGGCAAAATTTCCAGATTCTTGTTCTGTTGTTTGTGGTGGTCGTGATGGGGGAACAGTGTTCTCATTTTGTTTCAGTGTTGGTGATGTTTCTGGTTCTTGTGGTGTATTGGGTGAAGTGGTGTAACAACCGAACAGTTCTTTGTTGTCTCTCCACAATGATTTGCATTCTGTTTGACTATTATTGCCAAAAATGGGTCGGAAACAGAATTTTTCGTGTTTGAAGAGATACACAGAATATATCGACGAATTAAACAGAGGGTATGCAAAGGCAGCCGTCAGATCAGAGGGGAAGTTCTCATTATATTTGCCTTTAAGTGGATATCCCTTACGATCTCCAACAAATGAGACAGGCCAATTATCAGTATTATAGTAGTAAACTCTGAGGGGTCTGAAGGCTATCATTGATGAATACGTTTTGTTTTGGAGCATATTTCCATCATTGAAGGCCGTTTGGAAACCCCCCTCATCTGGGAAGTTACTCCAACTATCATCTCCATTTACGCCACCACCTTCTTGATTGCCCTTGGTGTTCCATCGCCACCATCTTTTATTTTTAAACTTATAAGTCATATCTTTGGAATGACTGGAACTCCTTTTATTGACAACAGTGGTGATTGCTATCCCCATGTCGATGGGCAGCATATTGCGATACCACACTTTGGTGGGACCGATTGGAACGGTTGGTATATCTGGCAGTCCTTTCAGTTCCCAGTAATAGTCTCCGCGATAAACCCTTACAGTGTTATTACTCAGTCGGTCCGCCGCTTCTATAACCGGATCCTCACAAAGAGTTTTGATCTCATCGTCACTCAAAATGAGATTTGAGAGCAAAAAGAGAGTTAAAAACATTAATAAATTCATTTCAAATGAAATTATTTCAAATATTCATAAATTGAGTCAAATTTGAGAAATAAAAGCACAGATTTGAGTATTTCTTTCGAATTTAAAATCACATCATTTGCTATAAACTTATATACAGTTTATCGTCATTTAAATGATCTCTTCTGTAGTACTTTCCATAAGTCAGAGCAGAGAAATCTTATACAATAATGAAAACACAGCTCGCGGTCAGTCTCTCAACTAATTTATCAAAAACCTAGTGGCAAAGGGGGTGGAAAGAGATATATTTTCCAATAAATAGAAATCACAAAAGTTAGATTTGATGTAAAATTCTAGTTATTTTGAGTCCTTTAAAGCAAATCAAGAATAAGTCAAAAATAATAAGTAAATTAAATAAACTCATTGATAACAACTTCAAAATCACGTGAATTACAAAATTAACTTTACATTCAATTTCTAAATACAGTTTGATTACAAATCAATTATATTGACTCCACTTTGAAATCTTATGAATTACAGAATTGTCTTAAAAGGGCAAACACTCAACAAATTCTAAATCAATTGATTTTCGTTCACTATTTCTGTCATATAATCATATTTATCACTAATCAGTCGGAAAAATCAAGTCATCCATAGATTATGCAAATGTTTGTACTTTTATTCTTTACTCAATTATTTTCGTTGGAGAATATTGTGTCGAATGCATTACCTGTGGAGGAAGGGAAGGGAACAAACAAAGAGGAGGTGACGGAAATGAAGTCCATCACAACTCTTCGCAATTCTTTCATCTTTTCGCGAACGACTTTCATTGTTTTTGGGATTTTGACTACAATTTTAATCGGAATCGTATTTTGCATTGGTTTTCGTGCACTCATTTTGGCCCTTTACACAAATTTCTTCGTTGAGTATACCCCTCCTATAGTGATAGCGGCCCTTCCAACTGCACAAGAGCAATCGATTGATAAGCCAAGCGGTCGAATAATACCGATCGGCATTCAAATCAATAGCGAAGACACACAACAGACAAACGAAACAAAGGCTAAAGAGATTCAAAAAGAAGATAATAAAAGTGAGATAAATGTTGAAAAACAAGAGAATGTCATCGAAAGCGACCAAAACAAACAAAAAGGAAAGAAAACCACATCTGATATAAAACAAGAGACAAATTCAAAACAATGAAGTGATGACAACCTGTCATATATCGACAAAATCCACGAATATTTTTGTTTCTCAGCCATATTTTCTTCAAGTTTTCAATAAATTATTACTAAATTATTATTAGAGAATAAATCTTTTCTTTTGATCATCACTTTTATAGTATCAAACTTCTGTACAATGACTAAAAGCGTGGTTTTGACTGACATTTGCCCTTGCTTAACCATCACTAAAATCTATTACAAACAAAACTTCATATTATTAATATAATTTATTCAATAACCATGAACAATTACATAGAATTTATAATTCGAATAATCGTATGAATATCTTTGAACATTCATTTTCACATATTTTGTAGAAACATTATTAATGATAAATGATTTAATGATAACTTCATTATTAATAGTCATTAAATTACTTAAATCTTTCAAATAATATGACAAATATATGAAAGAAAATAAGACGAAATATAATTAATCACAATTAATGTTAATTAGTAATAAATGAGACAAAATTGACAACAAATTATTTAATTGAATGGAATGTCAATTATTTATAAAATATTTTTATCTTTTCAGAAGTCATTCAAAATTTGATATCTTTTGATAAAATAATCGGCAGATTTGGTAGACTTACGGCACAAATACAGCGATAAAGACTCGGATTTCGTCTCATATTTTTCTTGTTTTGAGGAGAATCGATGAAATTTTCTTCCCAGAACTTCTTCAAGCAAGGTAATTTACTCTCACTTCCTGTCATTTTGTTGGTCAGACTAAGAGGCTTTAAGTCTAATAATTCACATTTGAATGCATTTGTGTTGAGACAAAATGGTTTGATATCACATTTGTTATTCTTCGGCGTCTCCTTTAAAATCTTTTTCTTGCAGTTATTGGGATGAATAGAGTCCTTGACATTGAGTGGTGGCGTAACTCTTCTTCTGAAACTCATTCTGTTAAGTCTAAAACTGGCGACGAAGACATTTTCAACTGAGCTCTCATTGTGTTGTGTGGAGCTATCAGTGGAGAGTTGACTCGGCTCACCACAAGCAAACAAAAGCATTTGTCGATGATATTTGTTCAAGCAAGACAATGGCTTTGGCATTCTTCTCGGCATACTATTAACTGGGTTGAAACAAAAATACAATCAAATATTTTCACCTAACGATTATTGAATTTTTCAAATCCATTTTGTCGACACTTATCGACACTTTGCAAGCAATCGATTCTTTCATATGTTGTGTCGAAAAAATAACTGAATAGAAAATAATAAAACAAAATAGAAATGAGACAAAAACCAATTCATTCACTTTATATCGAATTTGTTTCAATATTGAAATTTTTGTAAACGAGAAAAGAAAGTGAAATCACTTCAATAAAACTTATTACGTTAAGCAATGATGTGCAAGGTACTTTATAAACAAGATTAAATTACATTACAACACAATCCTCTAAATCAAAGTCTAAGAAAGCCTTTCTTAGAAAAGGATTATTAGAGTTTAAAACTAAATTACATTATTCTCTTAGTCGGAAATTAAATTTAAAGTTGGTAATCCCCTGCACATCCTCACAATTATATTAGAATAAATACTTATGTTTTCGTCGCAGAATTGTATGAATAGGAGAAAGGAAATGAATGCCAATAAAACAAATTAGAATTTTATGCAATGAAAGGCATTAGATATCCGGCAATGACTCGCATTTAGTATTCAATTTTAATAATGTAGTGATGAAAACAAATAAGAAATTGACTTTTTCTGTCAATTTTATTAAATACAAAGACTATAAAAATCTAATTTATTTCTTTTATTTCCGATCCTAACTCTGAAGTGAAGGAAAGATTTATTTGATTTTCTCTTTTTTATGCAAACTTTTGATTTTGAGTTTTCAATATATTGAGAAACGAAAGAATAGATTAGAAAATTGAAAATTTCATTATTCTTTGACTGGAAATAAACGGTTGGAAAGTCTTTATTCAAAGAATGTTTAATAAATTCATTGAATGCAGATTTTGTGTTCAAATACTTACCGATATCTTGACTCTTGGTATCACTGATGCAGAAGAAGAGTCTAAGAACTCGCATAAACCCATTCCGAAATCTGGTGCTCATTATTGCGTAAATGAACGGATTGATTGATGAATTGAGAAATGCAAATAAATTAATACACAGCATGGTGAAATAAAAGTTATGCTTTTGCATGAAATTCACTTCTTGGTATTGCGTTATGATTGACACTATGAAATATGGCGTCCAAGAAATGGTGTAGGCCATCACCACTATCAAGATCATTTGACCAATCTGAAATTCACATCAAGTTTTAATAAAATAGCTCATCAAGAGATTTCTGTTTACAATTCCTCTGAGGTCTAGAGTATTACTAAAAACACTTTAATTTTTTAGCTTGTTTGAATTCTTCAAATTTTAAATTTTAATTAAACACTAGATTTGTTGTGCTTATGCTAATATTGCACAGAATCAAGTATATAGTCCTCAATTTGGTCTTCAAGATTAAAGTTTGGCTTTGTATATTCAAGATGATTTGATTATCACTGATCTTGATTACCTTGACATTTAAATGAAAGCTCAAATGTTATATCAATAAACTGAGCCCAATATATTCAACCAGTGTTGGCAGTGTTGCTTAATACAGGAATGTTGATACTAATGGTCCATTAGTAATGGAATAAAGTTAACATTACCCCTATGGATATAGTGTTATGGTACTATTGGTAGTTCATTATACTGGGTGTAATTTTGGTTTAATTTTATTTGCATTCAATATAAATGATGTTTAAAACATCGATAGACGTCTTATTTAACCTGAAATGACTGAGAGTTGACATCAAAGTAATTGTCAATCGATTGACATTAAATGGATATCTATTTGGAAGTCTGTTTGGACTCACTTTTCTTCTGTTGACTTCTTGTCGTCGAAGACTTCCCTGTCTGTTGAGTGCAGTGATTCTAAGCAGAGATCTTGCGATACAAAAACAGGTCCACACAATGAATGCCAATGGAATCAAATAGAATGATATGAAGAGGAATGTGTAATAGATTTTACGGAACTGGGGATCAAAGTTAATAAAGCAGGTCAGTCGTGATATCGTGCCGTATATGCTGTGCAGAGTATTTTCTGTTGCCTCCGCTTTCGGATAAAGAAATGGCAGCGAAACTAATGATGGGATTAAATAAGTCATAAAAATGATTTTGAATGTTCGAGATTTGCTTTTATTGATCCGACTCTTCAGTGGATGTATTATTGCGAAGTATCTGTAATTATATATAATAATCATAAAAATAAGAGTTATCTCAACAATTTGGTCAAACATTAATGTCTGGCAAATATCGAACAACACTTAAATCAATGACTTCTGATAATAATTAAGAGCTAAATGTGAGGTTGACTTTGACTCACATTTAAGCAACACTTGAGATAAACTACAATTGCTTGCTAAATCACGTTTGTCTGATAACCCTGCAATTAATGATAACTTTAGGTATATTAAACAAAAATTTAATTAAAACAATTCCCCTCTAATTAATAATTAGTAATTTTGTAATTAAAAATTCACGACTTTTATAAACAGAATTTACAATCAGATAACCTAATGTTATGTGAGTACAAACACCTTTGACATTTGTAAAGGAAAATATATGGAATTCAAGTGTTTCAAAATAATTGTGAAATGTTAGTCGACTACCTTTACCAACACTTACTTGTTGGAAAGTGCCCTAATTCGGCATAGACGGGTTTCACTTAAACCTTGCAAATCCCTTGGTGATTCAAGGATTTAGGATTTTTTTAATAATGAAAGTTAAGCTAGATAATAATGTAAATTAAGCTAGAATAAG
>JAQIWF010000192.1:0-24074 GCA_034694965.1 Ceratozetes gracilis
CAAAAAATTCACTTAAATTTGTTTTTTCCGATTGCTTAAAATAGAGAATCGATTTTCCATTCCAATTATTTGGAAAAAACAATGTAATTAAGTTCAGTGAGTGTAGAGGACCTGGTATTACAGGCAATGATCTTGCTATCAAAGGAGCTATTAAAGTTATCTAATGATTAAACCTTCTAAACTTAAGAACCATAAGGAATGAATGGCTCTTATATTAGGTCTTTATTTGTAACAACCCTTTTAATTTGGAACACTTATTAAGTTTCACTTTACCCATCAAAATGACAATTCAAATGAATTGTCATTAATACAAATAATAATATTATTATAGGAAACATAAAAAGCGAGAAAATCAAAGGGAAGTCATTAGAAATGATGAATTGGAAGCAAACAAAAAACAATTTATTTTCAGTGAAAGTCAGGCGACAACTCATTAGTTATTTTTTTAATTTCTTACCGGAATCGGTGTTTTGGCTCAGGTTATGGTATTTGAGAAGACACTGTTCTTCATTGACATGAGAAGACACTGTCTGTTCAGAGATATTCTCCATAGAGAAGGAGTCATACATTGGTTGGCACTAAATGATTGTCAATCTATTCACGAAAGCATCGAAATGTCGAAATTCATGACAAATGAAAACAATTTTTCTTTTATTTCCCGAATTCAATGAAAACCAAAACAGAATTAATTTTTTCGACTTAATTGGGTTTTTGAACAGAAGTTTAATTATAATATTGAATGAAATACTCTAATGATTTCCATTCTGTTGCCAATACTCAGAGTCTGTGCTTTTGACTGAAAAAGTCTATTGAAATGAGTGAATAAACTGAGCGCTTGTTTTGCATTTAATCAAAACTTTTTTTCATTAAAACTGTTTATATTAAGCAACAGTTTATCTCAAAAATATACTCAACTAATAGAGAGTTGTGGCGAACAGAACAGGCCTTTCAGTGGAAAGACTATCGGAAAAATATTGTCGAAAGATATACAGAACTTTGAGGTTAGGCTCTGAATTCGTGCTGTGCTATGCGATCGAAGCCAACAGCTCTTCGAAAGGATGAGCGCATGGCTTCGGGAGACTAACCTCTAATTCATAGTCTATTTTATCACTCATTCTATTGAAACGAGAAATTATGTTTCAATTGAAACGTGTTATCAGAGTTGGAGTCAATACTTGACTCAATTAAAATTGATGTCAAATAATGATTAAAGTAATTGAAAATCCATTCAATTTCTTAGTCAATAATAATAAAAGTTTTCTAATATTTTACCAAAAAATCGATAAAACATTCATAAAAGTAGTTTTGGTAATCAGTTTCGACTCTGATTTGATATCAAACTTCACTCAATTCATATCAAAATCTATTGAAACTAAAAAAATAAACTTTTGTTTAAATAAAATTTTTTATATTTATTAATAAAATTTTAAAATCAAACTAAAAGTTGATAGTTATTAAGATTGAAAATATTACAATTGTTTTATTATAATTCAATCATTTCTATCACATTATTTGTAAATTTCTTAATTTTATAAATAAGTATTTAACTGACTTCTGGTCACAATAAATGTCTTCATATTATTTCTCTTAAAACCAATCAATTCATTGATTAAATTAATTTTAAAAAATGTATTGATTTTGTCATAAATTAGTCAATATTTTGGGTCAAAAGTGTTGAGGAATTCAAAAAAATTAAATGGGAAACAAAATGTGAGAGAAATTCAGTCCAAATGTCGTTTTAAACCCAATGTCTCACAACTATTCGAATAATGACTTAAACTGTATTCCCATTGACTTACAGGTCGGACACAGGACTCGACAGTGCAATGGTTTTGCTGATGAAATCAGAGGAACAGTAAGACATTCGAATAATTATTCCCTTAACGAGTGGTGTCTCTTATAGGGTGTCCTTATGAAAGACCCATCTTTTGTTTGTGTGGTCAAAGCTGTGGGTCAACCACTGCTGCTCTAAAGTCCAATACCTCTGTGCGCACAAATAAAGTGGTTTTCCGCGTCTGAAATGATTAACAAAAATAAAAATGAAATCCTTTTAGGAAATGAAGAATTACTTGAGATCTCGATCTTCTTCTCCGAATCCGTCCAAATAGACTGACCCCCAAACACAGGCGCGCTTTCCTCTGATCACTATAACTGTCGATGAATTACAGGCCAAATATATAGCTGTTCCGGCGCCGCATATGTTCGAGTGCTGAGCAAAACGACAAATCAATTAATAATTGACTCAAAAGAATCGACTGATTGCTAATGACTTACAAAAACTGCTTCCAAACAGGACTCAGACCGACAACAGCTTTCCCTCATACAGACCAAAGTTCCACAAATGAGACAAATTGAGGGGTCTTTCGGCACTTTACTACAGACTCGACATTGTCTTTGATGATAGAACATAAAGAGCTGGTCATAAATTTGGGGTAACCTTAGAAGTGACGGTCGCTTCCACATAATCGGCGGATCCCTTAAAAGCTTCTGAATTAAAAAATTGATTCAATGCAAGACTCAATCAAAAATGTGTGAAATATTACTCGAGCGCCGACTAATGACTTGGAAACAAAATTGATGTAATCCTGACACCAGGTCTCAATCAATTGGAGGGGTGTATCACAGGTCCAGTTCAGGTAATTAATGATCAAATTATTGTTAACTAAGTCTGTCTTTGAGCCCAAACACAGGAACTGAACCAAAGTATTGAATTCTTCACTAATATTATCACTCAATTGAGGAAAGGGTTCAGAATAGAGATGGTGTGATAGCATAGCCGCCACACGAAGGAAAGGCAGACATATGTGGATCGCAGCCTCTCTTAATTCAGTGGTCGACCAAACTTTCAATTTCTAAATATTGGGAGAAATTGATTAAACAAAACAACCAAAAGTGTGAACCAATAGAATACCTCTTCGTCGAGATTGACATAGAGTTGGCTGTGCTCTAAGTGGTCGACAATCAAACCTAAAATACTCGTCAGATCAGTGAAATAATTGGCAGTGTTTTTAAGTGAGTGTTCTTTTGACTCAAGTCGTTGGCTTTCATTCATTAGACACGACAACTGCGCCAATCCCTGAATCAGTCTCATGTTGAACAGTGTTTGAACTATTGTAGTGAAATATGCTGTCCATTGGGAATATAATTGTCATAATGAAGTCAAATAAATAAAGAGGTATTCAATCAAACCTTTGTCGACATTGAGAGGTAACGCAAAGAATATTTGTATTAAAAGAGAGGAAACATCTTTGAGTAAAAGCGGCACTTCTTTCTCGATAGTGGTTAGACTCAAATTGTTCTCTTCGAGAGTTATTCCCGTGAGTTGAGACCATATTCCGTCCTGCATTGCCCGCGCATATTGAGAAGTGATGACAACCTTCGCATTGAGTGCCAAAACGTGAAACAAAGGCACTAAACAAATACAAAATCAATTGAATGAAAGGCAAACAACAGACTATTGACTGACCGAAACACGACTTCTTTGCACCACAAGGAATGGCTCTACTCTTTTTGATTAGTAAATCCGACTCCAAATTAGTTCTGGCTATAGAACTGAGAAACAAGAATAAACTCTGTTCACTGGGGGAGACCCTAATGTTCCTATATTGAGGACCAGTCGCTTTAGTCAAGTCCTCTATGGCGGGAACCAAAAGCTTTAAGAACTCTGAGTCCGGATGTGAGACATTTGACAAGAGATCTAATATTTCATTGGCGATGGCATTGATATCATTGGGACGACACTTAACGATGGCTCCTATTTCACCCATACTTGGGTTAATGGGTAGAACACTGTTCGCCATTTGCCGACAGAGTGGACAGGAATATTCCCCCTGTTCTATACCATAAGATCTATTCTGAGCCTGTGGTACACCACGAAGTGATTGCATATATGACTTATGACAATCAATGTGGAGGTAATGGCCACAGGACTGGACGTGAACTCCGCCCACCCAACCAATGTTTATAGAGTTTAGCCACGAGTTCTTATCGAAATAGTGATCCAATTCATCTATTCTGTCCTCCATAGACCTGGCCAGGGTATTAAGGACTTGGAGGGACATTACCTCCTCCTCAGAATTAGGAAGTTTTAGTTTATGGACACAATTAGTGTCGGCAACACTCGAGTGTCCCAAAACACTTGTTGACTGCAAGAGGGCCACCTGTGCGAACAGTTGACTGTTAGATGTGGGTCCTGTTTGACCACAAATCACGCACTCATACTCTTTGTACTGAAGAAGTGATGGACTCGAATCAGTTGATGAGAATTCAGATGAATGTGAGGTCTGGTCGTCGTTAGAATTGATCTCTTTTTCGATGTTTTTCATAAACGCCTTCTGTTTGGACGCAAACTCAGCCATTAATCTCTGCTGTCGTTCGCGAGCCCTCCGACGGCGCTCTTCTTTGTCCAGCTCTTCATTTTTGGCACTTTTGTCTTCATTTGAAGCGCTATTCGTAGGTTTGGCCCAAATTGTGTTTTGGACGCCATTAATGATTTCCTCTCCGTTTATATTCAATTGAATGAATTGATTGAGAAACTGTTCAATGAAAAAGGGTCCGTCCCCTATACGACTGTCCACTATTGGCTCTTTTGATGGCTTATAAGAATTTGGTTTTCCACTCAATTTTGAATGAAGTCTAACTAATAATGAAATTATAGATTCATTGATTGGAAGCACAGTTCCTGCAGAGGGAGGGAGTGCTTTCATCAGTTCACTAACGACTAAGTGAGGGTTTGTACGGTTCGGAGTCGAACTCAACTCCATTTGTGTCGACTGATTGTCTGATTCACAGAACACTCTTCCCTGTCGTCGACGACTCATTAAAATCATTCGTTGATCGGATTGTCGCACAGGTCTTAGTCTATGATTGCGAGATCGAAGTCTGGCCGGTCCTACAGATGAGGCCACGACTGACATATCATTATTAGTTTCCATACTTTCAGATGAGACCAGTGGTGACCTCGAAGTCGGATATATAGGAATTTGACGAGAATTCGATGGACGTGTCGAATGAGACACTTGTCTTGAGGTGGAAGTGATTTGTCTGTTCTCTAAATTTAGAGGAACGACTGCACCTGAAGGGGTACCAACAGTAGAATTGGGCGCCGGTAGTAATGCGAGCGGCACTGACACAGTCGGTAGTTGTGGTCGTTGTACGGATGACTCAAGACTTCGTGTCTCTCCCGCTTCACTGGTAGCGGGACTGTGCACTTCGTACTGTTGTTGGTCCTCATCACTCATATACTCGTCCTCTTCATCCTCAGAGAGGATTTCTTCGTCGACATCCATTTCTTCGACAGCACCGTCAATGGAAGGCCTTCTTTCGGGTAGTTTAACGCTTTTGACTGGAGTTATAAGACTAGACATAATCCAATTGGAGGGAAACCATTCACTAAAATTCAAGTCATTCACTTCATTGGGCGCCGGCAGTGATGACGAGTCGATGTTAGACGAGACCGGAGACGGAAATCTAATCGCCATATCCAACAAATAGATGGTAAGGGCGAGGATTTGGTCCGGCATTTCTCCCACTCCGAACACCGCCTAATAAAACACAAAATAGTTTATAAATAATTGCAATAAAATTAAACAAATTTCCATACTTTGTATAAAATGGTGAAAACAATTCCGTGCAATACTTTGCTGTGCAATAGTTTTCTCGGATCCACAAACTTATTGCTGTCAACCGGTGGCGGAATGTGGAACGGAGGCCATGGCTGGGATGTCGACTTAAATTTGGCTGATTGTCGGGCACTGCAAACATTCAATATTTAGTCATATTTCTAGTAATTTGAGGATAAATTTAACGAACAATTGTGCGAATCTGTCCATTGATGACTGATAGTCCCTCCTATGGACGGCCCTCAATAGCACATGTATGGGGTCGTATTCATTGGCCCAAATCTCTGCCTTTGGATAGAACTGTCCTTGCACTGCATACAAAAAACAGTTAATTTCGAGTCATTTATAAGAACATGTGATTCATACCAAGACTACCCCCGAGTTCAACGTTTGGAGACTTAAATTCTGCGATTTTATTGAGTGTCGATTCAAAATACAGGTTCTGAGAGGACTGAGTCCCGCACTTCTCCGGCAACAGATCTAAAAGTTGTGAATGAGTTTTGTCGCTCATCGCCAACAGAGCGACCATTTCTTTTCGGGTCACCTGTTCCTCACTCATTCCAAGATTATTGTGTACAGACAGTAGTGTCGCGATATGTGTGAGCGCCGCCTCTAACATCGGCAGAACCTGTTCCGCCTCCAGAAACCCCTTATATACACTTAAATCGGTAAAAGACAGGGAAAGACATTCCCAAACGTGAAACCTATCAAACAATTAACAAAAAGTCAGTTTAGAAAATGAAACCAAAAATAATTTGTGACAAACCTTTCAAATACTGTTTGTATGAACCAATCAGAGTCCACATGAGTGGCCACCTGTTGGATAAGGAACAGATCCGAGTCGACCATTGAGTTACAGAAATGGCACTGAATATAAGTCATGGCCTGTCCTTTAATTTGCAAACCATTCCTAACCCAAAGACCGCAAAGTATTTCATAAAAGGAGACTAAAGTCTGCAACGGATGGGCTAAAAGCTGTTTGAGAACATCTTCTGAGGGGAGGATCTCCTGAAGGGAGACATTCTGATAGCAGACCGCGTGCTGTACAAACACAGAGAAGTATCGGTGGAGAGGTATATGAAAAGTGGACTGCATTGGGTTGGGTTTGTCGTCCTTATCGAAGGGAATTAACTCAAACCATGTCTCCAACCAATGCATTACATGTTTTATAATTTGTATCGACTGTTCAGCCGTTTCCGAGTCCTTCAGATGACAGATGAGTGTCCACATAGGAGTGGCGCATATTTCTAGTTCAGCACTGAATGCCGAATAATAGGTATTGTTTTCATACTCGACGTGTTCGTTGAGCTCTCTTTGGTTTAAATTCATTCCCTGGAAAGCCATCACTAATTCGAGCCAAAAGTCAAGAAGTGCGCAGTCATTCATAAACATCTGCGCGACCGGTCTATGGGTCAACACATTGTTCAGATCACTAACGATAGGCCAATACCAGTGCTCTTTCAGTATTTGGTGATCACAGCGAACGACATTATGCGTGTTGTGCTTCGGGTCCTGCATTGGATTAGACATCAAAATGCCGGTAATCTCTTCCTCTTCGGCACAGCCTTCGATGGGATATTTCAAACTGACAACAATTACATACAATAATTGTGTCGTTTGGCACAGTTTTGTGGCCAAATCTTCGTTACTAAACAACTGGACACTAACGTGAACCACACAATTGGAGAGTATGTCATGTAATGTGTCCTTTGAACGCGAGTTGCGGTCATTACTCCGCGACTGACACAACATAATACTGATCCTATTGTAGTGGTGGACAAACGTCTGCGCGAAGGCTTCCTAACAATTGGTATCAATTCAATTAAAATCTATTGGAATGGATATGTTGTTCCATACCTTATATTTCTGGTCGGGTAACATATTTAACAGAAAACAGACCAACTTTTGTGGAAACTCGTAGACTATTGTCCAAAATAATAACTCTTCCAAAAAAGTTGTGTGAATTAACTCACTTTGAAATGAAGTGATATCTGAAACAATCAATGAGTAATAAATTCAGTATTTTTTAAAAAAAAGACTTCAATTACCGGACACTAGTCTGTACTCATCGGAGTCGACGGGTATCCTGAAGTGAGGCATAGCCCGTTTGGCGCCCATATAATTGTCAGTTCTCTGCTGTATTACACCATCTATTTCGGGATCACTGCTTTCGCATACTTTTGCCGCAAAAGAAAAGATAAATCAAACAAAAAGTTTTATGAAAACATTTGAAAAGAAAACATTCAGTAAAACAACAAAAACAAGAATTCGTGCGAAATATTCGCTGAGAAAAAAGAGAAATAAGAATTGAGTCGATTCTCACCGTTTGCAAGACTAGAATAAGAGTGAGGGTCAGTGAGTGCATCGCTTAACACACTTCTCATGGCGGCGCCCATTTCTGTTAACTTTAATAACAGGTCTTTAATATATACGTCCGCCTCTTCTATGGCTATCAAACAAATTGAGAAAACAATTAATTTCTGTTTGCATTTCAAATCCTATTCAATAATCAAAGAGTGGGACGAATCCCAAGGCTATAGAGAGGAACAGGTGCTCCCATTATGGTATTCACTAATTGGTATATTAGGAACATCTCTACTAACCGTCGGAAAGATTTTTACGCAAATGAAGAATCAAGCGATGGATAACTCGAGGCATAATAGCTTTGGCCACACAGAGAAGATCTTCGGGTGGGAGCGGAATATTATTCTGAGCTTTGGAGCCGTGATATATACAGAATCCCTGTTCCTATTATTTTTGGAACAGAATTACATTTTAGAGAGACTTGTGTTTTGAGTAATGGAGTGATTGATGCGAACCTTCATAACTGAATCGTCTCCACAATCACAGGCACCGCCCGCCTGACTCCGGAACATATTAAAGTCATGTCCCTCGTGATTGCCTTTCTTGAAACAGTCGGCACATAGAGACATACAGGGGCTAATGCCACACGTCCGGCAACGGTACGCCACAAAATTGGCCGTCCAGACCAGTCCACATTTGGTGGCGTTATCGTAACGCTTCACTAAAACACCAAAACAATCATTGAGTCACAAAAGAGTCCAAATTTTGACAAATTAAAGACTATTTCTTTGGAAGCTTTTAATCAAAGAATATATTTCAAAGAATTTGTGGAAATGATATCATTTGTGATAATCGGATGAAAATCAGTTAATTAGTTATCAATTGGACACAAAGTCTAAGATTAGGAACAGATTAAGACTTAAATGAAAGTGAAATAAAAGAATTGTTTGAAAGATTTGATTTGACATAAGGAGTGAACAGACCCTCGACTGCAAACTCTTCGGGCGTTCGACCACCAGATATGATATAAGAGATCCATTCGATGGTATCCCAGTCGGCGATGGATTTGCGGACATCAAACAAAACACAACTGATTTGTGACAATAGTTTTGGTTGAGATTTGGTCAAACACTCTGTCCTCAGTTGTGTGGCGCTCACTCTCTTCCCTTTCCTCAACAGATACTCGACATCACAGTTGTCTTGTGGTATGTGCGACATCACTATCACCAGAAGAGATCCACAGATTTGTCAATTAATTGCTTTTAATGTCATTCATAAGTCGTATAAAATTTAATACTCAATACATAAACAAAACGACGACATTATTAGACATTATTTGAGACTTTCTGCTCACAAACTCTCCACAAAATATGTTACCATTCAGGCAGAGGAAGGGTTCCCCCCATTCAATAGGTATGCATTCATCACTATACAGTACATTATGTAGTAACTAGTTTAAATTTACTTTTTGTATAATTGGTCCAAGTATAATTCGCGACATATAATACATTATACTGAGATATATACCCTTGTGAAGGTCATATGGGTCATAAACTCAATGCAATGTAGACCAAGATTGATATAGAGCTTATAGTATCAATATTATCAACTAGCAAATATTAATCTATTTGTAATAGACTATTACAAAGTATTATCTCAGAGTTTAACATACTCACGTTCAATAAGAATATTGATTGGATCCATCTCTCAATAGATTAGTAAAAATGACAAGATTATTATTTGTAAGAAGTATATTTTAGATTACTGAAATTGAATTGAATTTAACTATTAAACTTGAATATTGTTTCTAGCAACTATGGTTCAATCCTTTTATAACAACTATGTTGAAGAAGAATTTAATTTGTTTAATTATTTTTCGTTCAATTTTCCAGTTGTATTTTAATGTAATACATTTGGAAAATATTTAATTAGTGTATTTTCCCGTGTTAAAAAGGAGAACGTAAAAATCCAAGGCCATAATTTTCTTGTCAGACGGTACTAAAAGTCTAGAACAGAAGAGACTAATATATGAGATGTTTCATTAATAAAAACTATTAGAAGATTACTTTCAAACTACATTGTTATTTTTACATTTTACATATTTACATTGTTATTTTCAAACTACATGTATCCAGTTAACTTAAAATAATTGATACCTTCAATTGTGGAGATATTAATTGATTCGTCCACTTCCCTTCTTAAATATCATAGAATATTTAAATCTTACACAGTATTGAACGAGCTAGAATAAGAAATTGGTCGTTTTAACATTATCATTCGTGTCAATAAATTATCTAGTCAGTGGAAATAATCCTGATTAAAATGTTACTTAATTACCTTGCATAAAACTTATTTATAGTAGTTATTGAAATTTTTGTAGTAATCAATAGATGAATATTAACCTGTCCTAGTAACTTACTTGTAAGTTTGCAATAATTTGAACAAGGTTATAAATTAATTGTAAACTATTAAAGTTACATACTATTCCAATGTGGTAACATTGAAGTTGCCACTATATAACTGACGTACTCTATGGACGAATCCATTTTTATTGGATTTCATTAAATATTAAGTAATTGAAAAAATTGTTTAAAAGTAGGAATTAATTGATTGAAAGACTAATTAAGCGCTTATTTGACGCTTTACTCAGAAGTTGTTTATTTGAGGAATAATTCATTAAATATAATAAACAATAAAAGCGTTGAGAAAATCAATGTTTTGTTTAGTAAAAAGATGTAAACATTTATTGGCTTTGAATGTGATTTAAAGGATTGAATCATATGTTTGGCTCTCATTGAGTGACGGAATGCAGACTGTGTTTCACCGATTGAGAGACTGACTGAGTGTTTGTTAGCGTTGGCCCAACACTTGTTGTGTCAATATTTGTGTCACACAATCAGATAATTGTTATCTATTTAGTGGTGATTCACTCAATACATGATATGTGTCTCTCTCTGACCCACAATATGCTTCATCTGAGGCACAAATCCCCCACACTTTGGATATGGGCTTCACTTCTGATGACTGTCTTTACACAACAAATCAGTAATTCTGTCATTCATTTCATTAATTTTATTTATTTTTAAATTATTTATAATTAAACCAAACTTTTAAACAATTTGAGGACTTTTTAAATGTTTTCATTTATTGAGATTTGGTTTAAGAAATGAATACTTATTTTGAGCTATTAATTGATGAGACCTTCAAAAGCCATTAGGAATCGGAATCGCCATCAAAACTGGATTTCCTCACTATTTTGAGGCAATCTTATTGTTGTTAACTAATAATTTGGGTTATTTTGAGGAAACCCCAACTTTATTCGTTTCACCATGATCATTCTGATATCAATTTCTATTATTTCAAATATTTTTATCATAGTTTTAGCAAAGAATTTGTGGTACTTTTCAGCAGACAATAGGGTTTTGTTAGGAATAAGTGATTATTGATAGCAATCATTGATTAATGTTTTAATTAATGAAATGGTGTTATCATTGATTAGACATCACTCGAAACACTTCTTGGAATTGTGAAGAATTGGACTTTTGTTCGGACAGATTGGGGTTTGAAGCGATTGAATGGCTTCACCACCAACTGGATGACGACGCCAACGGAAATGTAGACATTAGTGAAAGCAATGAGGTATCGATTAGTCAATATTCTTGCCATTTATTAAGAGATGAGTTGTTCTAAGCCTTAGAACTCCTGTTCCTATCATTAACTCATAATTGGAGACATTTCTCATTTTTCTCGTATTCACAACGAAATGCTATAAAAGAGGAACGGATTAGTCGTTTGGATAATAAATCCTTTTATCTCAAAGTGTCATAATTTTTGCGATCAATGCTAGCGATAGACCGTTGACTTAAAGCTCAGGCAATATATCATATGTGACTTCAAAGTTGAGGAAAGTATTGAATGTAAAGTCACGAGTGATGTGGAGTGGAGTGGAGTCCCAAAGTTATCTGAACTGTTTAGAGGGTTTGAATTCCATTAGAAGAAAATATTGGTTTTGGTTAAGCCTTAAGTCTATTTGAGTCTAATATGAATTCCTTATGAGTTGTATGCAATCGTTTCATATGTCAATCAATGTTGTAATTGATATCAACTTTTGATTAGAATCTAATGATTAGATTATTATAATTTTCCTGAGATTTCAATGTTATTAAAAAGTGATAGAAAACAGTTTTGATCTCATATTGAGTTATGATTTTAATTGTATTTTTGATTAACGAATTGAATTCTTTTAAGTTTTTGAGGGATGAGTTGAAGTATGAAAACGGATACGAAAGACAAAAAGCATTTCATGGAAATGACAAACAGATAACAGTCGACGAACTATGGAAGGCCTGGAAGTTATCCTCAGTGAGGAACTGGACAGTTGATGAAACTGTTGACTGGCTTATCAATACAGTGGAGTTACCCCAATATGTGGAACAGTTCCAACACAATGCTGTCGATGGAATGGCTCTTCCGAGGTATGTCTTGCAGTGATAATTACTTTTGATCTGATAGTTATCTTAAAGATTGGCCGCAAACACACAATTCATATCGATTTTGGGAATTAATAATCCAATCCATAAGCAAAAGTTGGCGCTTAAAGCCATGGATGTCGTCCTATTCGGAGCTCCCAAACATCACAATTTTGTAAAGGATGTTATTTTAGGCATTTCCCTCGTCATCGCTATCGGAGGCGTTTGGTTTGCATACATTCAGCACAAGTCATCTCAATCTCATCTCAAGAAAATGATGAAAGATATGGACACACTTCAGAAGGCAGAGGAACAGCTCTCAGGTCTACAGCAGGAATTGGATAAAATAAGAGAAGAACAACAATTGGTTTCAGAAGAAAAGTCTAATTTAGAGAAGAAATTGACCGAAAGGACGAACTCCTACTCTGCACTGTCAGATGTGGGACGTATAACAGAGCTTGAGGATGAGGTGGACAGACTGCGCAATGAATTGAAAAGAGCTCTGACCTCTCAATCATCGCGTTGGACGGCACCACACAATTTGCAACTATGGCTTCAATTAACACATGAACTCGAGATCCGGAGCTATAATACGAAGAGGTTGGCCGCAGAATCTCAACTAATGGCTGCAAAAGAAGGGGTATTTCATACATATATAGACCAGTTATCTCAGATCTGACTGTTATTTATTATTAGTGCGAACGACTTCGTAAGAAAAGGTCAACCGTTTTGGGCGCGTTTCGTGTGGCACACGGGAGCTCTATTGATGACGTCGACAATCGAATTCTTCAGGCAAAGACAGCCCTCTCCGAAGTTACCAAAGACTTACAGGAAAGGCTACATCGGTGGAGACAGGTTGAGATGTATTGCGGTTTTCCTGTTATTCAAAACCATGGATTGGATTATTTGCAATCTCTGTTATATGGCTCTCCAGTTGGAGGTAAGCCAGCACTCGGCTTATCGCGAGTGGGTAGTGAGTCATCCATAGATGAGGATTCCAGAGTCAAATCCGGTGCGTATTCCTAATATGACTTCTTTCACAAAATTATTGAAATTCTTTGAATTCAGGATCGGTTGCGAACGTTTCAATCGCCGGCTTTGGACTCCAATTATCGTCTGATAAGACATCCTTACTATCCGTTAATAACAATAATATGCACCGAAAGGTATATATCTCTCCAATAAATGAGTTGTCTTTTAATGTTTTGTCTCCAATGGGTCAGCACTCGAACGGAACAATGGCTTCAAACAGTAGTACTATTGGAGAACATTCTGACGATGAGTTCGATGAGGCAGATGTTGTTAGTCAGACATCAATAAAAGTGAACCCTTCCTCTTTCTCTATTGGAAACAAGTATGGCTTCACATTTCAGTAATCTCTCAAATTCTAACCATTGTTTTAATGTTCAGTTCTATAAGGGATGGCTTAAAATATGTGGAAAGCAAAGCCCTTAACCGCTCAAAAATGATGCAAAAAAGCTATAGTGAAGACCAGGACTCGTCTCGACTTCGGTATGAAAGAAGTGATACAATAGAAGCCGATAGTCTGTGCCATTCTGAGTCATGTAATGAACTCAAATCGTGTGTTTCTTTAACATCATTGGCATCGACTCAGAGAAGTTCTAATATTGACAGCACTGACAGTAAAACTATTATTAGTGACAAATACACTACAAGTGCGACACTAAATCATAAATCATTGGATGAGTCGGAGAACACTTCCAATGATTCCAATTCTTTGAAAGACTTCGAACAGAATGTCAAATCAAGTCTTGCGACTGAAAAGAAGAGATCATTATTTGGACTGAGAAAACGAAAGCCCCCTAAACAGCCCTGAGCTCAACATATGACTGCAACATCTCAGCGCTCAATGTCCCGGTTTCTTACTTTAAGAGAAATATCGGCTATACTTCAGGTCAATAATTAAATTATTTGATAATTCGAGTGATTATTCCCTTAAACTAATGTTTGATTTTATTTTAATTTTATTTATATAACTGTTAACTGTTTTTCACTTAATCTGTGATTTTTAGACTTGAAAATAGTTTTTTGTTTAAATTTGTGGTCATATCGAGTCTCTGATAATTCTTAAGACTTTTTTCCATTCGATTCTCAGAAGATTTTAGATTAGATTTGAGATAATATTTAAATTAATTTATTTTATCTTTTGATCTCTAATTATGGAATCCATTTGTTACTCGAAATTCAGTCCTAATATTCAATAATTGATTTATGTTTTGCGTTTCATTCATATTCTATACGAAAGGAATGGGTTCTCAATATTTGTGCGAAATTTTATACAAATATTTTTTATTATCTAAAAATTGGTTTTTTGTTCATCACTTGCGTTACAATCGATGCGAACAATCCGTTTGTGCCTTAATATATGCAACGAATTAGAGTTATGGCACAAAATTTCATAAAACTAATTAAGGGAATAACAGTGATGTTCAAAGTTAGTTGAAGTCGTAAAATGAACATGTATTAATTAGAATGTGGAGGGTACAATCATTATTACATTATATCTGACTCTCTAATGGAAGTGCATTCAGCCTCAGCTTCTTTGGACATCACTGTCGGAACTCATAACTATTGCAATAATGGTTTAAAAGACTGTCATTTATTTCCCTCAAATCTAAGCAAATAATAATAATAATAAAAGTTTTATAAATTGAAACACAAAATATGTATTATTTAGTATTTAAATCATTTTCAACGACTAGTTATTGTCAAATAAATTATTTTTATCATTAAGTCATACAATTATTTATTTATATTGAAGTGTGTGTGAGAAGGAAAGGGAGAGAGAGAGAGAGAGAGTTTTCCAAATGTGTGTAAGGTAGTAAATTATTAATTGACAAACTTATGGGCCGTAATAATAATTTATGACATGAGGTGTAAATAAGTTTTATTTTTGATTCTCTCATGTCTTCCGTTTATTTATTTATTCGCTTCAAAAGTGTTGCTTTGGTTTATATTAAGTGAAGTTTTTGTTTATTATGTTTTACATAATTATTGCATTCAAACCCAGTTTAAGACTAATGAACTTTTTATGTCGAAATTTGAAACAATTATGTGGACTGTTCTCACTTTGATCCCTGAATAGAAGGTTGAAATGAGCATGATTACTTTGGTTACTAAATAATTTGGTCACAGCTACTAATTCTGATATATGTCAAGTCGTTTCAATTAATCATTTAATTTGAGTTTCGATTATTGAATTCCTTAAATACCAGCCCTTATTCAACCCCTTCTCTTTCACCCCTTTATTATAATTGAAGTATTTAAATAAGATAAGACTTTCCCTTATCTACCTGTCCGGACCGGCACCTTTTAATTACTTAAAATAATAAGTGTTACCAATTTAGACCTAATTATAACAATTAATAATTACATAAATAGTTATTAATAGTGAATGACTTTCCAAAGAGTGGAAAGACTTGGAACGGAGTTTCAAAGAGTTTTCAAACTTCTTATCATAACTTCAAACAAAACCACTCACTAAATGTCATGTAATATAACCGATAAAATGTATTTTCGATTTCAATTGAATCGATAACGAAAACCAATGAAGATATGAATACTTTTGTGTCTCAATCAAAGAAAATAATGACTTTTTTGTTACAAAAGTCAGTTTCGGTATTATATGTATAAATGAGTTAATTATTTATTGCTGTTATCGACACAAAAAGTTCTTAAATCATAATCCGTTAACTGCATGGATGAGTTTTCTCATTATTCATTCGAAACAAAAGCCTTTTTGTCGCCAAAGAAAATATTATTCATAACAATATTCACCGAAACTTATCACTCGATTATAAGTATGTTATTTGCTTTTTCGGAATCATTCAAACGGTTTGTGTTTCACTCTTTTAGCTGTTCTTCAGAGCCTTAACTCTCTTTTACTTGTTTCTAGTTATGTGTCTTTTGGTGTCATAAATGTGAAGTGCAGTCCATTTTCGGTAATAAGTTAGAAATGTCTTCCCTCTTGATTTTGACTCTTTTACTGTTGATTTTGTTTGTTGTCATATCAATAATCGCGTCAATTATTCCGTCGACAATACTCTTGATTTGGAGGAAACAGCGAAAAAAACGTGTGTCTAAGAGTGGGTCTGATCCCAAACAAGACATTCTCCACAATATTGTCATTGAATTCATGAGATCTTTCGATTGCGGATTACTTTTGGGCACATTTTTCCTGCATCTCATCCCACAGTCGAGAAAGTCATTCGAACTCTTCTTTTTGCAAATGAGTGCCACAAATATTAAGACTTTAGTTTTGGTTCGAACCGATTTTGTCGACAATTATGAGTACAGAGGAATACCATTCGTGGAACTCATGATCTGTTTGTCATTCTTTGGCATATATTTCTGTGAAGAGTTTATTCAGACGTGTTTTAAGTATCGGAAGTACTATTGGTTTAGTAATTCCAATATAATATACAGCAATCAGGTGTCGGACTTCGCGTCACTTAATTATCGTCTGAATAAAACGCGACACTATTTGATAACTTGTAGTCGAAAGACATCCGAAGCGACCTCTTATGCCAACACTTGTTCCACGAAGAAGTCAAATGAGAATAAGCCGAAAGTGAGTGATGACATCACTAATGAGGAACAGAAGGATTCCCTGGAAATTGTGAGTTTGCAATACGATTCACTACAGGCCTCATCACTCACTTCAACCCCATCCACACAATTACCCTCTTTTTGGAAGTCAAATTACAAACCGGATCCTTTGAAAGTATATTTACCGCAATTAACTTCAATCAACTCTATACCAGTGCTCACAATACTGGAAGGAGTTGTCATCTCATCTCAGGAGACACATGACATGCTATTACTGACATTTGCTGTCATTTTGTTTCATAAGATTATTACCGCTTTCACTATAATCAGTGAATTATATGACAAAACTGAGTCTAAACTTATGCCGATCTCAACGATAGCAACGTTTTCACTGCTGCCAGCGCTCGGGTTTCTCATTGTGCTGGGGCTCAAACATCTTATTTTTGTAGATTTGCTCGAAAGCCGAATCTCATCATTGGTTTTAAGTGTCATATCATCGGGAAGTCTATTGCATGTAATACTGATCACAGTTAGGAACAGTTGTATGCAGTTTCTGTTGCCGCACAAGAATGGAATCGTTCAACACTTCACTATGTATTCCGGATTTATTGTCATTCTTGGCTTCACTGCTGTCATTCACTCCAGGAATACCTGATTTATTCAATTAATTTTCAACTCATTCTTCACTTTTGTTTAATATTTCATTGTTTTGATTAACATTTAACTGATATGAGGATTGCTCTGAAAGAGGAACAGCCTTACAGTTCCACTTTTGGAGTGACATTCATTTCAATTTGTATTATTGTTTAAAGTTCTATCAAATTTGTCATACTTTTCATTTATAATTAACTAGAACATTTCTGTTTATATATCTCCACGAACTTTCCTCCATATTGCAACATTGTAAAATATGACCAGGGTTAGCTCTAAGCTCATCTAATATGTAAGTTCAACGTGTGATTTGTGTAAATGTGTCTTTGTAAATAAGCAAGGCTATAAACAGAGCTTTAATATTACAATTCATTTTTTAATATTAAATAAATGGACATGTTTAATTCTATTTTTGAATTTCTATTTTTAATTATTTTATATAAATTAACTCAATAATTTATCAATATTAACCTAGTTTAAATTAGTGGTAGCCATCCAATCCCAACTTAAGGGGGGAGAATTTGGCAATAATCTCGGACCTCAGTGAGTATCCGCAAATACCCTCCCTAATTACTAATTTTCGTTTAAATGCCTTTTATATTTATTGACAAATTTCCCAAAATTTTGATGAGTTATCAGAAACTTTTGAAAAGAATCCAATTTTCAAAATGATCAAGTGTATTTTTTCAGATCAATTTTTACTAATTGAAATTAAAGAAAATTAATTGACTTTTCACTATATTTTGTTCAGAAATTTAGAAAATTAGCCAAAAATACACCCATAGAGTTAGACAAGACCTCCCAAGTTGAAGATGCAAACCTAATTAATAACTCTTATTCCATTGAACGAGTGATCTTGCCAATTAATTTTAAATAGGGCTAGCTAAACGCTTTTTTATGAGTTATGCTCAAAATTAACCGCTTATTGATTTGAGTTATGTCATAGTTTTCTTAAAATTATTGAGAATTTAATTATCGAAAGCAGTATTTTTTCAATAAATCACTTCAAAAATGAATTATAAACTAACTTTTTTTGAGTGATTTTCTATCATTAAAGTAATTGAAAATTAGTTGCTTTACTCTATAAGTGATTCATGAGTTCATTGGCAGGAGTTGTCAATCACTGTGTCTTCGAAAAGAGTATTGTGTCGAACGATGACACCTTTGAGACAGAGATTTAAGAGTTGTTTAATCATTGAACCACTGATTAAGGCATACATTCTTCTGAAGAGACAAAAGTTTTACATAAAAATAATTTTTAATCGTTTTATAAGTGAAACAATGGTTTAAAAAGTAAGGGAATTGTATTTCTTTGTTTTGAGTGCTGAGAATAATTAGTCCAACCCTTGAATTAATTTGCAATTCGGGTTCAACGGAGCACAAGAACAGGGCCTAAGAAAAAAGCAGCTCAGACTCAAAGCGGTGCTAAACAGAGCGTTGACTAAAATATTGAAAATTTTTGAAAACTATTGAAAACTGCATTTTCTTTCTCATCGACTTAATTGTCTGTTAAGTCTATAATTAGTCGCATATATATTAAACACAATTGTATTTCAGGGGAGAAATCAATGGATTTATTTTTAATTACGCCCTCAGCTATGGAACAGTCATTAGATGAGAAGAATTGCTATTAAAGTAGATTTCAATAGACTTTTCTTCGTCTAATCACTGGTTAGGGTTTCATAAAATCAGAATAATTTGCAAACAGTTTTAAAGACAACTTTTATTTAAATCATAAGAGAAGACACGAAAAGTAATAAAAAAGTATTTAAACCAATAATTAAGTGAATCATAAGTTTTCTGGTTTTCTACTCTTTAGAGATAAATGTTTTACATTTGAAATATAAGTTTACTTTAAAACCAATTATTTATATAAAAATAGCGAATATTTAAAAAACTAATAAGTGAAGAGGAATGGGTTCACAACCCCTCACGCAGTAAAATAAACGATTATTAGTATGTTTTAATAAATGGATTCAATTGAAAGTAGAGTTGAAGTCTTCGTTCTTGAGTTTTGAGTCGATGTACTTCTGAGTTATGAATTCCTTAAACCTATCGGTCGAACTCTTAGTGCCGTAGACACAGATATGGGACTCATGGCCTTCAGTTCCGTATTTGAGGACTAATTGTGTTATTCCGGTCAGAGATTTCACATCTGAAGTAAGACTATGGACCGGATCATCAATTTTTGGGTCATTTCGGAAAATATTGGCCACTTTTTCAGTGACGGCCACAACTAATACACATTTATTAGAATTACTGTTCTCTTGAGTGTCGGCGCTTTTGAGTGTCTCGTATTTGAGTACTTTTTTTAATCCGATTCTTCGAATCTTCATATTAGCCATCAATGCATTGATTGCGACGTCGTATTCAGTATCGAAATCTTTGATATCTTTTGTTAATTGACTGAAGAGTTCCTTTAAAACATTGAATGGAATTTTGTCGTCCTTTGAGTCATATTTTTGAAGCACTTCTTTCACTTTACTATCAAATCTTTCTTTAAATCCATTGATATTCTTCAGACAATTTCTTAACATATAATTAAAAACGTTTAAAATCTTGTGTTTATCCATTGGTTGGTCGAAAGAGCTCTCTTTGCACTCATGTTTTGTTAGTCCATTCTTTTTGGCCAATTTCGCCAAATATTTGGAGACAATCCAAGGGAAGCCACTTCTCCTACCATTAATTTGATGCGCCACCTGATACCAGGCGCTGGCTTTAGCTAAAAGTTCGTCCTCATCGTCAACCCCCGCCTCAAACTGTTGGAGTAAATCAGTGAACAATCTTTTGTTGATATTTGAGACCAAATCGTAAGTATCGCTGTTGTCGTTATGAGTGGACAGGTATTTATGGGTCTTATTGAATGTGGAGCTCACTAATGAAGCCTCACTTTCAATACCAAACTTATCCATCAACTCTTTTATGGAATTTTCGTATATCTTAAATATATTTCTGGCGCTTTCCTTATAAATGTGGGCCCTTTCGTGGATTAAATAGGGATTTAACTCAAAGCCAGAGTTGTCTTCATTAGTGAATTCATTAATAACTTCAAGAAAGTGACAGTTCTTTTGGAATAGTTTTCCCAACGCTTTGCTTGACTTATAGGTTGGCTTTTCGTTGCATTTCATCATAAAATCGGGATATAAATTGGGTTTTTGATCGTTACAAAGGCGGGCATTAATACCAGTCTTGGCGTAGTCGAGGGCCACCGCATACTTAAAGGCCAAATGCATACAAAGATTGCATTTTATCCCAAAGATCTTGTCGTCGGCCCAAACCAGATGAGAGTGAGCTATAAGCCCGACCTGATTGAAGGCAATGAATCGACAGTAAAACTTAAGGATATCTTCGTTAGTGACGGGTCGGCCCAAGTCTTCTGCTTCTCCGGACGGGAAATACATGGGCGGAAAGTTTTGTTTGTCGAATATTAAGGGTTTATACCAAACAACACTGTATTCGTCGCCATCCAAATCACTTCCGGCCATTTCATCGGGATGTGGTCTCTCCCCCTCTGATGGGAACACAATGCAGTCCACAATATGGTGGAGTGCGGGCACGTCTACAGCTTCTAATTTGCGGACATCTCCCGCGTGCATACAGGGGTATTTAGTTACCAACACCTCTCCCGTCAATACCTTTCTTGTGTTACTCTTCCTATGTGTGTACTGAACAAACACCTGTCCATACTTTAAAGTTTGAGTTTCATCGAGAACTCCATACATGACTCGCGCGGAATCGAATGGAATCAAAATTCTGGCCTTATTTTTGAGATCTTTACTCACTTTCGCTATTATCGACTCAATTATTTCCACAAAAAAGGGTTCTTTAAGGACATCAATACCTGATTCCAAAAGTTTTTTGAAGTTGAAATCGAGTCCCGAATATTCTGTCATCAGTTTAATTGCTTTGCACTCGCAGTCGAAAGCATTCACTAATTGTTTGTGTCTATTATAGAGGAGTTCAAGGAAACAGTCGTCCGTTACCCCCATTTGGTTGAGAATTGTGATAAGGGGTCGATTCAAATAACAACTGCGCGGTTCAGACACTTTGAGAACATCCAAATCAGTTGAATCGGATTCGAATTTCTTCATCGATGATCTCATTAGTATTTTTCGACCCTTCAGTTCGGGATTTACGACAAGAATACCCTTAAAGCCGGCGTAACGTATTTGAAAAGCGGATGCATTTCTTATTTTGAGGGCAGAGCACAACTCATGGGCCATCATTTCAGATATCATTCCGACGCCATCAGAGAATATATATGGCTTTCCTGTTTTTGGATGAACACCGCCTTCGATGTCGTCAATTATTTGGATGCAATCGATATTAGGGAGAAAACCCATCGATTGAGACATCGATTGTCCAATTCTTGCAATAAATTTGGCGGCATTTCGAAGACAATTGATTTTCCCAATTTGCTGTTGAATTGTGAAGGCATTCCTCTTGAGTTCATCACAAGCGTAGAGAACTAATCCGTGATCTCGCAATTGAGAAGTCGAAGCGCCGATCAATTCATAAGTTCTGCCGCCAATTGTAATGCCATTCGAGAGGCGGACAACGATTTTATTGTATAGAAATTCTTTGATTTCGTCCATAAGGGGATGATTTTCAGGAAGTGATGATTTGCAAGTAGTAAAGGATAACATTTGGAAGTCTTCGTCTTTGATTAATACTCTGATCACATACTCAGGATTAGTGGTCCGCAGAAATCTGCTCTCTTGCAGAGGAAGCGCTGGAAGTAATAAAAGTCGAGTCGGAGTCAGAACACATCTGCGGATCATTAAAACTGATTTGTTTGTCCACTTTTCAGAGCTCTCATTTCGGTATTTATCAAAGGATTGGCGCAACTCATCAATAGGTCTGATCTCCAAATTGTTCTCAATCTTCACTCTTAAGTCATTTAATGAGTTTTCCACACATTTCTCATCGATTTTCGACAACTCTTTAACCAAATTAACGAATTCATCAAAAGTGTGGTTAAAGTAATGCAAAGAATCGATTAATTGGAAGGAATGGTTAGTCAGCGCTTCCAAAGCATATTTCACCGCAAAAGACAGATCATTGGTTTCAATCAAATCCATTGAAAAGGGTTTGCATTCAATTGTCTTGAAATCCATTTCTTCGAATGTAATCAATGGTTCAAAAGCTTTTAGATTTGAGATAATATCTGCCAAAGAAGTGTTATCTTTGAAATCAATTCGAATCGAATTAATTTTCGAGAATTTGTCTTCAGTTTCATCAAATAAATGGGTTATTCGAAGACGAAGACCACAGAAATTAAATCTGCGATCGATTTCAATGATATTGGAAGTGTCCAAACAGGGGTCAAATCCCTGACCATCTGCTGACAGTTCTTCATAACCAGAATCAATGTCATTGATCTCATCTGATTCAGTGTCACATTCTTCGTAATCGTAGAACAAGTCATCGACAATACAATAGAGAAGTGGAGGAAATATCAGTTTGAGGACCAATTGATTGTCATTTTGGTAAATGGATTTGATTTTGGAATAGTTTACGGATAACTCGAATATCTCTTCGTCCCACTTCTCGAAGTTTGTGTCCTCTTCAGGATCAGCCCTTTGAGGACATCTTGAGGTAAATGTCTTGAATTGAATGGAAAGTCTTTGTCTATAGTTTGAAAACAATGCCTTCGAGTAATAAATTGATGAATCGCTTCTCAAGTGATTCACAAATGTCTTATTGTCGACAACACATCCCAAAGAGAAACACTTCACTTCTGCCTCCAATTCGGGACACAATTGAAACGAATCCATATTTTAATGACTTTTTAATAATTTATTTAATGAATAAAAATAAATACTTTTTAGTTATTATGAAAACAAATGTATTTGTATTACAGTTTCAAATGTAAGGCATATATAGAGAAGTGTTTGATTGCAGTCCTATTCAGACATAAGACGATTCCATTGAATCCAACTCTTAATAAATTGATTGAAATTGTGGTTCAAATCAATTGATTGTTTAGATTCGTAACAAATTAACGAAATCTTATTTATAATAAACAAAAGTTTAGTCAGACTTCGGTTTATTTGCATAAATAAAAAGTATTTCTCATTGTATTCAAGGTCTATGATTGGATTGGTCCAAGATCACTCTGAGAAAAGGGTAAGCCGGTTGCTCCTAATTGCCACACTTTTCATAAGAAGCTTATTCTAAAGGCATTTTCATCATGGTAAATTGGAATTTTTTGTTCACAAAGTTGTACCCTTTTCCGTGTGGGGGTATTTTGAGAATTGTTAGAACTCAGGGGGGGGGGGGTCAGCAAATACTCGCTTATTATCATATGAATGACATAAGACATTTAACCAAATAATTCAAATAAAAAAATATTTTATTGATTTAAAACTGAAAGAAAAGTATGTTTTGGATCCCATTCCCCGAAAGTCGAGATTAAAAGTGATTCGTGACTTCAGTACTGACTCTCTTAGACTGGTTT
>JAQIWF010000193.1:0-24067 GCA_034694965.1 Ceratozetes gracilis
ATTACAGTTAGTCCTAATTCAGTGCAAAGAACCAAATTATGAAAAAAGCCCAAAATATTTACCCTGAAACCAATAGTTAGTATTACTTAATTACTAAAAGCTTATGCAAACAAAACAATGAGTTTAAAAATTTAAAATTTTTTTATTTTTATTGTTTGAATAAATCAAATAAGAGATGGATAACAACATCAGACCTCCGAATGATTATGAGAAGTCTGTTCTTAAGAGGAAGGGCTATATAATAATAGAACCGGCGATAAGTTCTGGGAGTTTTGCAGCAGTTTTTAAAGCTCGACGTAACGGAGAGAAGGTTGCCGTCAAACTCATTGATTGTGAGCTCAACTCAGAGGACTATCGCTATAAGTTTTTGCCCCGAGAATTGTATGTCTTGAAGAAACTGAGACATCCATTCATAATTCAAATTTACGATATCTTCACAATAACTAATCGTGTGTTTGTATTCATGGAATTGGCGGCTGGAGATGCCATAGATATGCTCAAAGATGGATCGGTGCCCGAACCTAAATGCAAGGTATTATTTAAACAACTGTCGACTGCACTCCAATATATGCATAGTTTAGGTATCGCTCACAGAGATCTCAAGTGTGAAAACATTTTACTCAATCAGAACCAAACTATCGCCAAATTGACTGATTTTGGGTTCGCCCGAAAGGTTTATGACTTAAACACCGGTAAAAAAATCTTAACCGAAACCCATTGTGGAAGCGCTGCATATGTGGCACCAGAGATATTAGAACCCGGAGCCGTCGATCCTATTAGAGCTGACTGTTGGAGTATGGGTATCGTTCTCTTTGTCTTAGTTAACAATCGATTGCCATTTCCTGACAAAAACATTAATCGATTGAATAGAAAACAGAGACGAAGAGAATATTATTTCTCAAAAGAAATAGCGAGAGATTGTGAAGACCTTATCTCAAACCTTTTAGAACCTGATCGTAGAGCTCGATATAGCATGAGTGATGTACTGGCATGCTCTTGGCTCGCTCACGTCCATGTCTAACAATTGTACTCTCAATTCAATATCATTGAAGTAATCATAACAGCAAAATGATTTAAAAATATTCAAACAAATTGATCACGCTCATTAATTCCAATTTTAGTTATTAGAATCTATTGATTGAAACAGTGTTTCAATATTTAGGAAACATTAGAATAGAAATGTTGAGAAAACTTTGTCTGTTTGTTTGGCTGATCTTGTGCCAAGATCAATCGAATTGTAGTGATGCAATTGATTTTACCAAAGGTGCATTTCCTCCGCCAAAATTTGATTTTATCAATGAAAGTGATTCACAACATTGTTATGAATTTCGTTGTTTACCCGAAATGGATAACATCTTTCATTGCGACCAATGTCTTGAGTTAAACAAACCCTCAGATTCTGTGGACACCAAAATATTTTGTTGTTTTTATTACGAACACATTGACTGCACTTTTGATTGTCTCTTCGAATTACTTAATGATAATTATAGTAATAATGACAGTCATAATGACAGTCAGTATATCAATGGATATACGATTTTGACTCAGAATCTCAACGAAACACTCAAAAGAATTGAAAGTTTGAAGGAGTGTATGGCTTACAAATCAAATATATCCGAAGATTGTGAACGTATGTCATGTCTTCAACAAATTTCAAATTAAAAACATTATCTAATTTTAGTGGAAAACGAAACACTAACTTCTTTGGAAGATCTTTGGACAAGCTCAACTCATCACCCATTGAAAAGTGAGGAAGATGCTTGGTCACTTATCCTGTTTATAGCTTGCTTGGGTTCTATAATAATAGGCATCGCTTTATTCATTGCTCTCTACTATTTGACCAAGTGGGAGAAAGAAAGTTTCAATGCTATTCGTAGAAGTAATACCTCTATTTGGTCGACAAAACAGGATGAGGACGAAAACATCGCCAAATAGATTCAATTTTAATCCATTTATTCATTTAAAATATAATAATTTGATATTTTTAACTTCAAAAGTAAGAATGAGTGCATAGATTTCAAAACTTGAATCAAAATTTGTAACTCTTTTATTTTGAATAAATTACTATCAAATTAATACTCAAAATAAATTACATCTCATTTTGTTAATAGACTTGTAAATTATTAGATGATTATTTGAGCGATTTAAGTCCAATCCATTATGTGTTTGGTCTCTCTTTGGAACAGTCTATCAATTTATACAAAAAGGTGTCTCATTAAAGAATTGATCCATTTTTGAATTTTTAAATGTGTGTTATTTTTATCCATTTCCCAATTCATTAATATTTTTATTAGTTTTAAATATTCTTTGAATAACTCAATTAATGTGAAAAATAGATTAATAAATGATTAAAATTTTAAAAGAAAACAATTTATTAAATGAAACTAATAATTGAAATTAATTTGCAAACAAATACTTAATTCATATAATTATTAACAAGAAGTCATTGATTAGATCAGAGTATTTGGTGGTAAAACATAATCATTGAACAGAGGATAACATTAAATAAATTTATGCATTAATTCAATATTATTCGAGATTTAAGTGAAATTATAAGCTATGACTCGTATTTAGGGAGAGTTAGTAGGAAAGGGTTTATTATTTGTTAGTTTAATTTTTTTAATAGATGAGTTGTTTTGAGCATTTATTTAGATTTGCGACCATAATCCTCCTCTTTTATGTCTGACTCAATTCGTTGAGTAATGACATTAGTGGACGCACCTGACACTTGTTGGGGAAGTTGTGTTTGGAAGGGACCAGTGGGTAGTAAGAAAAGATTTGCCCCATTGTTCAACGGATAGTTACCATAGTTGTTACCATAGTTGAGACCTGCATAGGGTAAACCGCCTTGATGAAATGAAGCGCCGCCGACATCCAGAGGGGCCACTCCAACACCTAATTGATTAAAACCGTGTGAATTGACGCCAACTGGTGCCAAACGAACGCCATATGATTGACCTCCTCCTCCAACAAAACCTGATCCAAATGGAGCAATCGCTTGAGCTCTTGTGAAACCAGCACCTCCTCCATGGATGGCACCAATTCCAACAGGAGCAGGAAGTCCAACAGCCGGAGCAAATGGAGGGGGTGCAACTACTGGTCCTGGGAGACGAGCTGCTCTTGATATTGGTCTAAGGAGAGGGCCCTGAATGGCGGGTTTAATGCCCTGATTAAATCCCACAGTCTGTACCCCTGCAAAGCCACCACCAATAGGGGCAATAGGAGCTGCCACCAATCCTACTCCACCTTGAACATTGATTGGTGATCTGATTGCTGGTTTAGCGATAGCAACTGGACCTGGTCCTGCAAGAACCTGACCACCTACTGGACCAGGAGCACGTAAGCGAGCTTTACCTGCACCGGATGCTTCCCATTGCGCAGTTAACTCAGCAGCAGTCGGGGCTGAAGATATGTACTGAGCGTCGGCTGCATTTTGGGATTCTGTGCCGATTTCGTTAGTGATTACATTCGCTCTGTTTAGTAGTTATTTCTCTTTTACTCCAATTATTAATATTTAGTTCTATTGAATACCTGAAACCATTTTCGTCGGCCACATATTCCACACGTCTTTGTTGTCCATCAGCACCCAATATGGTATATGACCCTGTTATTCTTCCATTAGCATCACCTATCATTCAAAATGGCATCATTTTCATATAAATAGTCAGCAAATACCTGTCTCTTCCCGGGAACTGGCAGTACCATCATCATTTGGGGAACTGTTGAGTCAAACATAATTAATCCTTAAAGTAATGGCTAACTCTTGCCAAACCTGAAAGCAAAAGAGTAGGGCTCAGGTGCTGGATGTTGTTCCTGGGGTAATAACTGAGCATTGAGTGACAGAAAGCAACACAAAACCACTGATAACTAAAATGAAACTCAAAAAGCATTAATTGCTTCCATAAGAAAGCATCGGTTTATTACCCGAAACATTTCAATCAAAACTTTTAAAACTTCTAAGAATTGTTCAAACTTTGGATTTTGAAGAATGGAAATGGAAAGTGATCTCCAAACCAATCTTTTATATACGAGCCTATAGGGCGTCATCATTCAGATGAGTGCCGGCCCTGAGTTCTTCGTGCAAACAAGTGACCCATTAATAGTCGTCCCATTGCTCTCCTCGACTCTACGACCGTTTGTTTGTGAAATTTTGTCTTTTTTCCACCAAAACAAACGATTTGCAAGAATTAAGGAATGCGTTCCCGTTATTGGATGACAACAAAGAATAAAAAGTAATTATAATTTTATTATCGCTCATCTTCTCAGTGGTGACACAAGTATTTTGAGCAATACGTGCCATACTCTGCATTGGATGCATGTCTTGCAATGCAACCCAAATCACTTGCACTCACCTCAAGCCATGAGCTCTTCAAATGGATGTAAACCACTTGAGGGCAAAGAAACACAGTTTTCAGTTTTCTTTGCTTTAATTAATCCCAACTTTTTTTTAACTGTTATTACTTCCAAACTGTAATTGAATTCTAAACACAAAATTTGTTTTTTATATGTGTTGGCGGTTGGGGTCCGACATATCAAAGCATCAGATGATTAATCGAAAATCCATTTACTCTTAAATGATTAGTTCGGGATCTAATGGTTTACAGCAATTGTTTGCTATCCATTCAATCCAAGGACTGTCCCTTTTATTCCTTCCTGAAGTTCATCACAGAGTGTAATCAATTTCAACAGTTTTTAAGATATTTATGGCTTTTCTAAAGTAATAATTTTAAAATTCAATTGACTGTTAGACTCGATTCAGTCATTTAATGGTGAAATCTCTGCAATTATAATAGCCCTCAAAATCAATCAATTCTTGAATAAGTGTTTTAATTACGAAAATAAACAAATTTATTGATATTTTACAGATTATTCTTTAGGTTTAAATTGTGATAAAAATTTTTGCATTAAAATCCATTTATTATTTGTTAAAATAATTTATTAAATATCATAGAAGTGTTTGTGAAAATAAGGCACCAAAACATTGAAACTTAAAATTTTGATAATTTATTAATAGCTACCATTCCTTCAGTAGAGTGGGGTTTGTGTTCCGCTAATAGTGGTGGGCGGGGGGACATACATGTTGGCCAACGACTCAGACTGCTTGTAAGTGGGCGGAGGGTCTGTTCCCTGAGGCAACTCTTCATTATTGACCAAAACAGCCGACGGTTTTTCAGACAAATTGTTAGCTTTCACTCTCATCTCATCCAAAGACGCTCTGAATTGGGAAATATTGAGATAAAAACAGAATAAATAAAAGAGAGCACAGCATAAAAAGACTAAACGCTTACTTTCTGCCCAAAGCCATCATCAAATATAGGGCACAACTCACGAATATGAGTCCACAGGAGAGGAATGTCATCATTCCAATACAGAAGAAGAAGGGAACCGCTGCGAAACTGCATAAAACATCAATAGTTTTCACACTATTTTTAAAACTCGAAAAATCATTGGTTTAACGAATCAATGATTTATAAGTTCCTCGAATTGATAAACAAATCACTCGTTTCACTATTCTTTCCATTATTTAAAAGCAATTGTTTTTCATTTTGAAAATTAAGATTAATTTATAGGTTCGGGTGTTATACGAGTCGTAAAGTTCTCATTAAATATTCAAATATTAAAGTAAAGATTGTCTCACAAGAGATAGAGAGTGGCTTTAGTCCAGTGAGGCTTTCCGTCCAAATAATTAGATGGTGTGTAAGCAAAGTCGAGGAAAGTGCAGAAGCAAGGTGCTTCCAACAAACACATCAATAGACCCTCGACCCTAATAAAGGGTAAAATTGATAACTCATTAAATGGTTGAAGGGGTGACTCACATGAGTAGTCCTCCGGCGAGTATACAACTGGTGTTTAACAGCGAAGTCAGTAAATTAAAAAACCCAAATCCTATGGCAACTGAAGACCCGGATTCAAATTAAAACGTTTTAATACGTAATTCAAAAGTAATTGAAATGACATACAAAGTCCGGCCACAGTGGACACGGCTTTGGCGGTTGTGCTTATAAGCCACGGCGCGTCTGAGTTGGACGGCGGAGGAGCAGTCGGCGTAGAGTTAGCCCTCAAGAAATTCATTATCAATGTCTACGAATGTATGGACAGTACTCCGGTTTCGATGACTCAATCGTCTGATTCAAGACTTTAGACACGACTCCAAACGTTATTAAATAAATAATAATTATTTCAATCAATAAATTAAATCAAATCAATGTCTTTAAGCGACGAGTTTTGCACTAAAAATGGTTTCTTAGATATGAGTCAAAACGTAAGACATAATAAGTGAACGAAATATAAGGCAAATGAAGACAATGGAAACGATTTGTGATTATCTATAAAATAGTTGTTATGATAACACTATAAACGTATTTAAATAAAAGTTAATTTCTATCGAAACCAAAATTAACTCAAATCACAAAAATGTAGAAAAAGAGTAAACAATCGCTTCAGTGCTAAAGGGGTCGAATACACATTGAATTTTGAATACATATGTTTTGAACAATACCAAGATCATTTAATTATATGAGTCATTTTAAATATTATTAGATCAAAATTAATCAATTAAATTGACCATTTAAATATTTGGATTGGTTTTTAGTTTTTCTTTTAGCTCTCTCTTAGAGCAGATATTTTTAGAGACTTCACCTAATTACTAATTACCAAAAAGTGAGCCTACTCGTTTATTACAACTGTGCTTGATTAACTGCTTTAATTGTATTTTGACTATTCACTTCATGGTGATTATTGAATGGTGAGTAATGAATTTGATTTGAATTAGTTGCCAGGTGTGTAAACGTTGCAAAAGTCAAGTTCAAAATTATAGTCATCTGTTGTTCTCTTTCTCTACAATATTTGGTTCAAATTATTCAAAGTTTTGTCAATTTATTGAGACTTCTCTTCAGAACCGCATTAAATATGTCTCTAATCCTAAATAATGGTATAGTCTTACAGATTATCGATTAATGAGAACTTATTTTTCATTCATTTATGTAATATTGAAAACCTTATGAATTTTTGTTATATTACATCAATTTTGTATTCATCCAGGTCTACAGTTTTGTTCCGATTTCCTATTTATCTAGGTTAATCTTCATTTCCTATAATTTTGATTATTTGTTTCAACTTTGAGAGTAAATAGATTTTTGTGTTTTCTATCAATTTGTATAATTTCTTAGAATTTATGTTATTTTATGCGATATTTCATTCAATTTTATAATTGAATAACAAAAAAGTTTATATCATTTGTGACAAATGCTATAAATATTTTGTGCAATTAATGATGATATCAGAAGAAATCAATTAAACCACAAACCTCTCCAACATTAGAGTAATAATTTACAAGAACTTTAAATATTTGAACAAGTAAATCCCAAATTACATTGAAGCTATGAAATGCAAGTTACCAAAAGTTACCAAAATTCATTGGAATAAACCTAGTTTTAAATTTGAATTCACATTAATTTGTAAGAATGTTTGAACAGAAGTCTTATATGTGGTAAATAAACTCGGTCAATGGATTGCTTGAAAATGTCTAAACATATTAATTATGTCTTTCAAACAATCAATTAAAAGCTGAAACTATTTTTGCAAACAATTGTTTAAAAAGACTTCATTTACTTCTAACTGATATCTAATTTACTTTTGCATTCATTATAATATTTATTTATTAGTCTGTCTCTTATTCCACTTTTAATTAATCGTATGTGATCTAGTTACTTTTTAATTCAGGAAACAAAAGGCCCTCTAATTTAAAGGTATTCCTAAACGAAGTGCTTTTATTTTTGAATTAGTTTTGGAAATAAAGTAATTTATTTTCTATAATAATTCATTGAATTTGTTTAAAGAAAACTGATTTTTGTCGGCAGAGCTCAAGAAATGATAAGCAAAAGAATGATACAAAATCTGGTTATCTATCGATACTGTTTGTTGAATACCTGCAAAATTAAAACTAATGATTAGATGGAATAAATACTGCGGTGAATAAGTATCATGAATTAGCATGAAAAAATGTGCAAAGTCAAATTTAATTCATCTGAACGAACAATAAATCTTTTGAAGTGATATCCCTTACGATTGTTTGACAAATAAGACCAAAGAAATTAATTTATTCTTAAGTTTACGACGTTTTGCAATAAAAAAGGATTTAAATGATTTTATTAGAGATTTAGATAATATTTAAAGCATTAAACCTTAAATGTTAAGCAGTTTCGACAAAATAGTAATTCGAGAAATACTTGAATTCACTCATAAAAGGCTGGTTTGTTGAATACTCTTCAATACATCAAATGATTTGAGAGATTAATTCCGATTCAAAGAAGTGACCGATTTTTCAATGTTTATACTAATGAATAAATTAGTTATTATTAATTAATTTTTATCACTTCATTGGAAACACATTAAATTGGAGTACAAAATGAGCTGAGATTACAAAGAATGAATTGAAATTCTGAATTTTAATCAGTTGTTTATTACAAGAAATACATTTCTTTTTCTTCTTATCGATTGCTTTATTCTAATTAGACTTTAATTTCTGTCGAAACACAACTCTATTTCATTCATTACTTCTTCATAATATTGATTTCAATGCAAATGCGAAATTCAATGAAGAGTTTAATACAGGGATGATCAAACACAGCAATGGTATATCAGGGAGAGGATCTTCTTCAATATTTCTCTACAGACTTAATAGTTGTCTATAGTCGTAATGTTAAATTTACACATCCCGACAGGGGAGGGGGAGGGGGATATCCAAAATTTTGGACAACAGGAGAAATTTAGCAATTTTCCTCCACTGACTCATCTCTGATTTAATGCCTTTGAGGTTATATTTCATTCAGTTTTGATTAATAAAAGACACGAAATGTCTGTTCATTGCCTTCAAATATTGAATTATCAGAAAATTTACTCTGAATTATATGATAACTAATTCAATGATTTTACTATCAACTGATAAAAGTTGTCACAAAAGTTACTTTCATTCTCTCCAAATTGAACTGAGCATGGTACTTCATCCATCTTCTTGATTGATCATAGATTATATGTAATTCATAATTTTGGCTGAATTTTTCATTTAGTTGTCTCATCATTCATAGAATGCTCTTAATTCAAATTGTGATTAATTTCAAGATTTTCAAGTAATCCGTGTACAACTGATCAACTGAACAAGTTACAAATTGAACTTACAAAAGAGAACTTGCTTGTTAAGGCTTGACATAAAGGAAAGTTACTTCGAGTCGATTAGTATTCAAGAAACATATATTTCACTGAATTACTCTCTTTCCGTAAGAATGCCTTACTTGCAATCATTTAATACCCGGGTCTTCACAAAATCAAAAGAGCAAACATTTAATTTACATTTTATTTGAGAGCATTAAATATTTTAATGAATAAAATTATCAAACTTTTAGTATATTATAATTTCTATTGATTTGTAGCAATAAATCACAAAACTGTGAGTTTATTAGAAGATTAATTGAATCGTCGATTGTATGCAAAACTCTTATCATTTGGTGATCTGTGTCTCACATAAACATCAAAATACTTTTTATTCTATGTTTTTAGAGACAAATGAAAATAAGAAATAAATAATAAGGAAATTTCAAAAACGAGGAAAGTTTTTATTAAACAAAAAGTTTTTAAATCAAATCCATATATCCAAGCAATAAATTGTGTTTACACTAGCCATGCAATTTGACGTTAGTTAATTAGCACCCAGTTGTCAGAGATAAGCAAGCTTAGTTCTAACAAGAAGAGTGTTTTTCTCCACAGATGTATATATTGCCCAAAATTGGTTTCATAGACCTAATATCCAAAGATTGTCTCCACGACAGAGGTTTAACATTAAATCCTCATTAAAATAGGGTTCCATTACTACATAGAGATTATTAATAAAATAGTATTACATCATTTTGATTTGCCAGGTTGATAGTTTTAGAATATTAGTATTTGTATATACAGTTAGACCTCTAGATAAGAGAATCATTGGTGCAAGGCAAATCTGTCTCTTAATGAGAGTTTCTCTTATTGAGTGGGCTTTTATCTGGAGGTCTAACTGTATTAGATATTATCTAGGTAATATTCTAAATGCGCACAAAATTATTAGTTTGACCCTGAGATGGCGTAATAAGAAGGCTGTCCACAAATAATCCATTTCCCGCTAAAACAGTTGAGCAGCTGATCCATAGACTGATTGACATCCAATTCAAACATTTGAGCACTTCTTCGACATTACAATCAATTCAATCCAATTGTCAACTCATCCCTCAATCGGTAAATATCTTAAATGTTTTGACAAACTTTTAATCAACGCTTTTATCAAAACTTATAAACAATTTTCTGTCCTTTTATTCAAACTCTTCACTGAATTAACATTGAAATGAAGTAAATCTAAACCCGTCTTAATAACCACAGAATGTCTTCGCCCACCGAAACGGATACTTCGGATGTGAATGAGTCGAACAACAAGACTGAAGAACCGATGTCTTTAACTTCAGGTAAAGAGACTAATGATGAACAACAAACCGAAGGACAGTCCAACTCCTCGACTGTCAGTCCTCGGAAGGAGGCGTCGGTGCAGTCCATTACTCATTCGGAGGACTTAGAAAGTGAAGACGTGAACACATACTCCCGATTAGATGAATACATAAACGCATTGATCACCGCTTCGGTTGACATTTACGCCAAAGTTTTTGATAAAACATTCATTGAATTAACAAATATTTGTAAACAAAATGAAGAGAAGGCGAAGAAGTTGACCGAAATTCGCGAAAAACATTTGAAAGGATATGAGAAATACATAGAAAAACTTATTTCGAATAAAGTGAGCCAATTATTTGAAGACAGGTCTATTAGCGACAAATTGGGTTACCTTTCAGACCCCCGAACCATAGCTTTAAGTCGGTTATATCGGGCAACGAGTCCGCATCAGAACCAATACTTAACTGATTTGAAGGCTTTTGAAGAAACACTCGACGAAAGACTCAAATCAAAGACTAAAACATTAACCGAATTGACTGAAAATCTATCGAAAACTCAAGAATCATATGAATCGCATCGAAAGGCATTTAATACGGTCTCAAACTCTATAATTAACTTAATTTCACTTCAATTTAATCGAAATTCTCTTATTATTTAACAGAAATTCTGGCGTCACTACGAAGACATTGATTCCGTTGAGATTCATGACCTCCAATATACCCCTTAATACACTGGTCATTGTCTATTGGATCTCACTATAACTCATTTATAACAAGATAGAAACAAGGACAAATTACCAGAAATGTCAAAAGACCTCTTATAACTAGATCTTGTTATTTGTGGTTCACTACAGTATTGAAGAAAATTTCAAATTATTCGAAAAGTATTTACATTTGCCTTAAACTAAATCCAGTGAATTGTAAGGAAAAGTTTAATAACTCTTCTCTTTTGTCACTCATATGAATCCAATCAGTATTTGAATTATTTTTTCATTTGATTTAATTTTGATATTTAGATACGTTTATAATGAAATGACAAGAATTTCAATGATAATAATAAATCGTTTCCATTGTCTTACAATTTATTTTTCGTACACTTTATGTCTTACGTTTGACTTAATATCTAACGAAACCATTTTTTTAGATCAGAAATCAAAACATAAAGAAATTAATTTGCTTTCAAAAAATTATTTAATGTGTTGCTATTGGTTTGTCTGATCTAAAGATGTGAGCCTTTAAGGCATCTATTCTTCTGATTCATAGTTAAGATAATTTTTAGATAGCAATCAATTTAACGATAAGTACTTTTTCCCAAACTTGGCTCAAATTTGTTGTTTTACTCCTAATATGTCTAAAACTTAAGAACTGAACCGCAAAGTGAACTCAAATTCACTTCATATACTTCAGTAGATTTTGCTTTTTTCAAACCATTGTAGATATTGGGAGCAAAATGTCTGTTCCGAAGCCACAGATAAAATACACTCAGATTTTTATTAACAATGAATTTAGAGATTCAGTAAATGGAAAGAAATTTCCGACAATTAATCCAACGAATGGTGAAGTTCTTTGTGAGGTGGAAGAGGCCGACAAAGACGATGTCGATCTGGCCGTCAAAGCGGCCCAAAAAGCCTTTGAGTTGGGGTCTGAGTGGAGAACTATGGATGCGTCCAAAAGAGGGAAACTAATGAACACTTTGGCCGAACTCATAGAAAGAGACATCGATTTTATCGCTGTAAGCACTCAACCATTCAATAGGTTTGCAATAATTGGGATAAATTGTTGAAAGGGTTTGGACTCTTTGGAAAATGGATTAACAATTAACGATACGCGTCATGGAGTGGGTGCTTGTGCTGAGTTAGTACGCTATTATTCTGGGTGGCCCGATAAAATTCAAGGAAGGACTATACCCTCAGGTATTCCATTTAAATAAGAAAATCACAAAAAACTAAATGATTTGTATTAAACAGACGGAAACATTATGACAATAACCAGAATAGAGCCAAAGGGTGTTTGTGGTATAATACTGCCCTGGAATGCCCCCAATGTTATGTTAGGTAAGACTATTGGTCCGGCTCTGGCCACTGGCAATACAGTAATTGTAAAACCGGCCGAACAAACATCTCTCAGCTGTTTATATATCGCAAGTTTGGTAAAGGAGGCGAAATTTCCTCCCGGAGTCTTCAATGTTCTTCCAGGATATGGCCCGATAGCGGGAGCGGCAATGACTGAGCACATGGAAGTGGACAAAATATCATTTACCGGTTCGACAACTGTTGGAAAGCTTATACAACAGGCCTCAGGAAAATCTAATTTGAAGAGTACGACACTAGAGTTGGGAGGGAAGAGCCCTCTCGTCGTCTTTGATGACGCAGATATCGACGAAGCGGTCCATTTGGCACATTTCGCTGTATTCGTGTGCAACGGACAGGTTTGTTGTGCCGGTAGTCGTACTTTCGTTCAGGAGGGCATATATGATGAGTTTGTCCGTAAAAGCACTGAATTGGCGGCTTCTCGAGTAGTGGGCGATCCCTTCCACTTGAAGACAATCCAAGGCCCACAAGTGAACGCTCAACAGCTCAACAAAATCATGGAATTGATTGATAGCGGTATCAAAGAGGGCGCTAAACTTGAAACGGGGGGCAAAAGAATTGGAAATAAAGGCTATTATGTGGAACCGACCGTCTTTTCCAATGTTACCGATAATATGCGTATCGCTCGCGAAGAGATCTTTGGACCCGTTCAGCAAATCATTAAATTCAAGACAATGGATGAAGTGATCAAACGCTCCAATGACACCATTTATGGTTTGGGGTCAGGAATTATCACCAAAAATCTGGATAATGTCCTCACTTACTCTCAAGCAGTAAAAGCGGGCACTGTTTGGGTGAACTGCTATTTCGTGGTCACTCCACAAACTCCTTTAGGCGGTTGTAAACTCTCGGGATTTGGCCGTGAATTCGGTGAAAGTGCTATCAATGAATACACGGAAACGAAGACAATCACTATAAGACTTCCCACAAAAAACTCTTAATTAAGAAGCAAACAAACTCTCAATTAATCCATTCTTTGTTTTAGTATAAAATCATTGGTTAAACAAATACTGAAAAATCGATTCTTATTTACAAATAAATGACAGATTTATCGGTCCTTCAAATGAATGCAAAATAAGTTCCATTGAATTCAAATTTAAATCAAATGTTTCACTAATTTGTGGTCAAATAAAATAAAATAAAATCTCTTGTGATTCAGTCATTTGGTTCATCTTTGACGCGAACCTCTTCTTCTTCTTCTACTTGGATGTCGTCGTCTTCGTCCTCATCTCTGGACTGTTCGTGAAGTACGACATACTCTCGAGTACTGAAACCAAATTTGATGACATCCTTCTCAAAGAGTTCGTAATAACGTTTTGCTTCTATCCTCTGATTGTTAACAAACGTTCCGTTGGCGGCCTCCAAGTCTATGATGTAGGGCCGGACTCTCTTCCCAATAGAGGAGTCTTCCCTCTCGAACTCGACTAAACGAAACTGAATCACTGCATGTTGTTTAGAACAGGACGGGTGGTCTATGGGAATGTCAGCCACCTTTCGATCTCTTCCTAAAAGGTAAGCACTCTGTCGATGGATTGGTATAAAATTGAGAGACTCTTCCCCTTTGAATGGATATAACCGCCATCTCCTCTTCGGTTTGCGGGCCTCTAACGGCTGATTATATTTGATAACAACCCCATTGAAAGTGTTGGTGTCTTCGGCCAACTTTCCCGTTATCTCAAAGTTTGGCTTTTGTTTCTCCACAGGCTTTTCATTTGGTTTGGAACCGCTCTTTGAATCTTTAGACCAAAATTCTTCCGATTTAAACGACTCTTTATTTCTGTCTTTTGGGTCAAAGTTTTTGTGTCGATTCCTATCATTTGAATGCCGACCACTTCTGTCATCACTTCTGTCTCTATTCCCATGAGATTTATGATGAAAATTATTGTCTCGATGTCTGTCGTGATCTGATCTTCTGTCTGAATGTCTTCGATATGTCTGTTCACTCTTCGCTCGATCTCTGATATCATTTAAAGACAATTGACTTTCCCTAAGAGATGGACTTTTATGTCCATCCATTTTAACTCTTTTAGAGTCCTTTGAATCACTTCTTCGGCCACTCATTGAACAAAAAGATAAATTCAAAGATAATTTCAAAACAATAACAAACAGATCCAAACTATGGCTGACGTCAGTATGGGTTAGAGGTCTGTGCAGTTAAAAACAAATTCATTGCTAATCAATAGACGGCACTATAAATGTGAACAAGAATTCAAAGAAAGCACTGAAACGACAAACTCTTCACACAATTGGAGACAAAATTATTGGTTTCTATAATTCACTCTTTTATTTGAATTCTTTCTCCGATTATAGAAAAGATTAGAAAAATATTTACAATTTGTTGTATTAGAGAATAAATGGACAGAATATAACGAATCACACTTTAAAATGTAAAAAAATGAAAATTGAGCTAATATTAATTGGCCCTGGTTATTACTCGAATGCATTAAGCGATGATAGTTTTGATTTACCAGTAATTCATTTACAATAAAATACAGTCAAATGTCTAAAAGTTATGAGAATTAAGACTTAAGCGATGCCTTGAAATTCGGGTGATTTGAAGACTTGGAGTCTCTGAGGGGAGAGGTCTGACCACTGTTGCACTCACCCGTCCACATAGCCTTATGCTTCTCATGTGTCTGACAAAGACATTATAATTAACTATATATTAAGACAAAAGTCAATATTTGAAACCTACGGCCATAAGATTTCTTTGCCACTGAGAATCACATTTGCCATCGCATTCAGGACAGGGTCTGGACATGGAATAACCGCCACATTCGGTGCAGTCAAGTGTCACGTGACTTTTAATCCAACTGACACCACACCTGTTCTCAATGTTTTACAATATTAAAGTATATGTGAAGACAGTACTCGAATACTCACTCAAAACAAGAGTTGTAAAGAGATCTCAAGCCCTCCAAAGTGACCATTTCATAGATGGAATCTTCAGTAGTGGAGTCCAATGTAGACAATGATGAAGAGGAAGACATCCAATGAGGATAAAGAAGTGTTTCGTCCATTGGATTGAGTTTATTCGTCACTTCTGAAAATAATTTGCACCCATTCCACTTTGAATCGTTTCTGATCATTGGATCAGACTTTGAGTGACGAATTTGAAGACCTGACGGAAATGATTGTTGAGAACTCATTAGCGTTAACTTCAAAATAATGAAGAATCAAGGGTATGAATAAGCAGGGTCGTTGCAAACAATCCCAATTTTCAAAGCAATTGATGTCCTCGTTCTCAAAACTTGGGAAAAGTGAATATTTTAATGGATTTAAGAGGAATGAGAAATAAATTGATGGCAGTGTTGACCAATCTGTCAATTCATGCGATTATCACTTAACCTCTTGAGAAGCACTTAATTTGGGAATTATATTATTCCTGTTTATTCCGATTAAAAGTGGCATAAAGTGGTCACAAATCTTATTTTGAGCCCAATTTTAAGCTTTTGCATCGTTTCCTCAAGTGTTTGTCAACTTATTGCATAGATAATTGAACAAGGGTTAAATTCTAAAGTCAACTTAAAACCAGTACTCAACTGAACTTTGAACGTCATATGATTTGTGGCGAGTTATTAGAAAACAAATCATTAAATTTATTTCATTTTAAATAACATTTGATTCATTCTAAAGTTTATTAAAATAATATTAACTAAGAATTCGAGATAATTGAGTCAAACTTTTTTTTATAAAGTCCTATCGATTGCTGTCTGCCTTAAAATAGACTTTAAACTATGTTTGTAAATAGAACTAGCTTCATTTTTTGCCAAAATTAAATAAAAATAGAAAAACATAAAATTAATCAGATGCAAGCATTTATAATAAGTGAATTGATCAGGACAACTTCCATTCAAATATGGGGCGAATTGTTAACTTTTTTTTATAAATGTTCTAAAAATAGGTGAACTAAAAATATCGACTCAATTGGGAAAACCACAAAAATTGAAGCCATTGAAAACTGTTTATATAAGAGTAGTTATCAAGGTGAAAAAGTGTTAATTGACAAAAAACATTGACATCTGACCTGAGTTGGTTTGGCTCATCACTTGTAAGAGTGACGGCGATTGTGTGTTTGGCAAAAGCATAACCGAAACACTCTTGGTTTGAGGCATATTCGCCATACTATCGATGTAATAACTGTGCCGTTCGTTAGCACTTGTGGTGATACCAAAGAGCTGTCTCTCAATGAGTGAAGTAATAGTTGGCTGTCGTTGCGTTCACTTTGATTGCTATTAAACCACTGATTAACACTCAGATTAATTAATTTGTTGGAAAGCACTCAAAAACCTTTTATTTAATTTTATAATTTCTATTAATAATACGTTTTATCGCAAAATTCAAAAGAGATTAAAACAATTCCAGACATATATGAAAAAGTTTGGATAATTTGCGCATCGATTACAATGAGTTTGAAATGAGCTTGAAATTAATTGTTATCAATGTATTCACTGCGAGTATATTTGTAAATATGAGATAATGCGAGAATTGGTGGTTTGGTTGAGCGAACCTCCCGACTGTCTGAGAGAATATTTGGCTCTGACAGCAATGCCAGTGAACAGAGTTATATACAATACAACTTTGATGTTTAGGTCACTCACCCTCTCAATGGTAGAGAAGTACAGACTGTTGTGCTGCGAGAGTCACAAAATCCCCTACAGTTGGTTCAGGTTTGTGAGGGCTTGGCTTCTAGTGATCGGAGAACTTGGAACTGACTAAAGGATGTAATTCACAGTAGAATATGAAGTAATTCACTCAAACATATGTGTAATGTATATGTGTTTTGCCACTCGTGTAATGCATGTGAACGATGGGGAGCTCTGGTCTCATTCCTACTCACTTTCCTCGCACTCACTTCTCATTCACAATTTATGGCTAACATTACCAGAGTCTGGAATTGTTGAACTCATAGCTCAGGCTTTTGTTTTTATCACTTTTCGTCTAACTTTTAGTCCAATGAAGCTGTGCTCTAAGATGTGCCTCATTTCTGGTTTAGAATACAAAATAGACAAAAAGCATTGCACTCCTGGTGTTTGACACTATTCTTTGCATTAATTGAGGCTAACATACACTCATATAATGACTGATTAAACGTCTCATTAGTTTAATGACAACACATTTATAAACTATATTTAATGTTTTGCTACTTATTCTTCACTCAATTATCCCCAAAATTTCAAATCAATTTCAATAACGTAGTAAATGAGATGACAAACAGTGGGAAGAAATTCATGAAAATATTATTGGAATGCTTTCCACTCAAAACTAATGAAATGGGAGGCAATTGAATGGAATTTTTTAATCTTAAGATAGATTTTATTCTTCGTTTGTATTACAGAAGAGAGTATTTTTAGTTGAAGTTGTGCTGAGTTTTGCGAACTCTTATCGTATTTCATGTGACAAAACTTAACTTCAATAGTCATTAACACATTCATTGCATTAACTCATAATTTCCTGATTCTTGAGGTGAATAAAATGTCTCTTAATCTTTGCTTTGTTTACATCAACAGAATTACAAACTAATTAATACTGAAATAAGTTTAATCACATCATAACCACTACTTAACAATCAATTTAATATTCACTCAATTCTGCAAAGGATTGAAATTATAATATCAATCGATTGGCAGATAAGAGATTGGAGTATGTGTTTCATGTGAACGATAAGATGGCCAATGGCTATAATCAAGACATTTGTGGACTAGTGATCTCATAAACTATCATGATACAAATATTTATAATTTGATTAAGAAAATGAAAGTTTTGTTGTTTGTGTAAATTGGGACAAACGGAACAAAACATATCAATGACCCATAATTTTATCACTAACTCTACAGTTTAGACAATCCTCGACACAGAATCACTGGAAAAGAGTTTTAATGCACATAATATTTTCCATCAATATTTAGGAAATTTCCTTAACTCTAAACCTTTAAGTCTGTTTGTAGTGAGGAATGCATACAAAAATCAATAAATGAGTTTTTATCGGATTTTCAAATGAGTAAGTTGTGAGCAAAACAGGAAAATCAAGCCAACAGTGCATTACTTTCGCAAATTTTCGACCGATATTTGTGTTCTAATTTCTTGACACAGAATCAAAACTAGTTATACTTTTTGGTCAATTCAATCAATTAAATACATTACACTCACAATGACTTTGAAATTACTCACAATTACAACAAAAATATATTTATTATTATTAATGATTAGGGCTTTAAAGCACTCTCCGCCTCACAACGGATCTCATTCCAGGCAAATACAATGTCCTCTTCTTCGGTAGATTTGGCGCAAACGGCAAACCGTATTATATAAAGTGGTCCGACTCGGGTGGGCGTCAAATGAATCTTTTTGGCCTCATTTATCAATTTGACTAATCTTTCATTCAATTCATTGGATCCCTGAATCAAATTATGGATTTTTAAAATAATGAAGTTATGGATGAATGGAAGGCTAACCTTAAGTCGGAAGCAAACGAGGCTAAGCTCTACTGGTTGTGTCAACTCAAAGCGATCATCTTTGACAAGGAATGTCTCGAAGAGTTTGGCCAAAGCAACTTGCTAAAATATTCAACTATTGACAACTAGTTTGCATTGAATTTTTACTTTTCTGATATGTTTTTGCAATCCTTTGACACCAAAACTTCTGAATACAAACCACATTTTCAAAGAGCGAAATCTTCTGCCCAAAGGAATTTGCCAATGCTTTCAATTATCCAAGATAACAACAACAAGATTAAATTCTATAATAACATGTCATTTAAAATATCATACGATTCTAAGAATATATCAAAATGTAATTTATTTTGTATAAAGTATAAAAGCAATAAAATGTTCATGCTCTTCTATTCTATCAAGATGTATTTAATTTTGTGGATCTATTAAGAAATTATTGCCCCTTAAGAAAATGACTTTCTATTCTAACAAATGGTTATAATTAGGCATTAAATTAATGATAATTCAAAGTCTATTAACGTTTTGTATGTCTGTAATCATCAAATGATGACATAAATCAAACCATTAGTCTCTGTGTTGTGAAATGATTGGAAGTCGTTATCTGATTGTTTGACTCATACTTTACTCAATGCAGTCATTGTCTGATATGAAAGGGTTTTTGTTTTCATTTTTACTTATTTTAATGAATTTCACTCAAAACTAGCAAATATTACCTTCAATTATGACACTCTGTTTTTTATTGACTAATAATTATATTATAGATCATATTTTTTAATTAATTGGTAATTTTATTAAAGCTGGTTTACTAACCCTGTAGTCAGGAATTTGTCCCTGTTTGTCGTGTCGCAGGTAAACTGGATTCACATTGAATGCATCGACAATATATTCGCTGTTTTTAATCCTATCGTAAAAATTTGACTATTTTTAGCAAAATTTCTTTATTTCTGATAACAGACAAAATGACTTGAATTTAAATTTCAGGATTTATCTCAATGTCATTGAATTTAATGAGTTATATAAAAAATTAAAGGTTTGTCCCAAACAGCGAAGGCCAGCGTCTCTTGAAGGGGTCTGGGGGTACTTTTCCTAAAAATTTACTATCAATTTTGAGACCACCCTGAACTCCTCGATTTCTCATCGTTTTTAGGCTACTATTTTTCGATTTTATAGGGGTTGTAACCTAACCCCTCCCTTTAGGCATGACTGGTATCAAAAGTGCCAACATCTATATATAATTAGGAGTCGAAGCATTAATTCTGTTAATAGTTATGCTTTTATTAATCGATAATTGAATCCAATGTCAAAGCAATCAATTATCAAATACTATTCGCACTAAAGGAATGACTTTCCTTACAACTAATCTCTGATAACATAATCGATGAATTGAATAACTTTTGGACAAAATGAGCCAAATTTATAAAATTGAAAGAATAAAAACAGACCAAAGTGTGGAACAGTCGAAATTTACTAAAAGCCATTTATGAGGATTCATATTGAATGAGTCGGCCCTCTATTCAGTACATAAAATAGGATTACTATTCATATCATAAATCAAAGCAATACTTCGATTCCATTCAAACGATGTCTGAATTCGGGGCAAATAAATGCGGAACCGGCAAAAGCGGCGTCAATATGAAACCACAGGTCTTCCTCTTCGCCTATTCTTATAAGAATTTAATTTGAGATACAATTAGATCTGCGGTTATGAGTGAATAATGTGTGAAACGTACAAACTTTTCCGATTTCTATTATATCATCAAAAGCACAGGTATTGGTTGTGCCGAGAGTGGCCACAACGAAGAAAGGGATTAAACCTTCCGCTCTGTCTTTCTTGATTTGATCGCTAAGAGTACTTCCTCTCAAACTTAAGTTGTTATCTGTCGACAAAAGTCGTATTTTGACGGCACCCAAAAGACCGGCCCTCTCCACACTTGAATGTGACTGTTCTGATGTATAGGCGACTAATTTGCTGAGTAATTCAGTTTGGTTTTGATTCTTCGCCAATACTTTATTTCTTGCCCCCAAAAGTGCAACCAGTGTTGCCTCACTAGCAGTTCCCTGAATAACTCCCCCACCTTTTCCACCACTGCTGAATAGGAAATGTTGGGGCAGTTCAAGCATATGGCCCAACCAATCCATCATTTGCATTTCCAATTCAGTACAGGCAGGACTTGCGATCTTATATCAGATAATTGATTAAAAGCCAGAATATTCAATATAAAAGTCATTACAAATAAAAATCAGAATCACATACAATAAGTACATGGGATGTATAAGGGATGTAAAGTGCAATTCTTGTGTACAGAGGTTCCTAATAAAGTGGGTTTGATCTTGAGTAATTAATCTCTTTTTATCTTAATGAATGAATGAATTGAATTCAGAGTTTAGACTCACTGCTCACTAAAGGCTGATATCCTGTGAGGGGGAGTTTGTCTTTATTTAATTTATTTACAAATAGTCTGTTAAGCATATTCGGCACAGGGATTCAATGCAGCAATCCTAAGGTTGCAAGCCCAGAGTGCTAACCTCTCGGCCACCGCGGTTATAAAAGTGCGCATCAGTCGGGAAACAAACTTGGGGAATCTTCTTGTTCTATTAATAATAATAAGGAATCTATCATAATAAAATAGATAAAGAGATTATTGACTCAAGATCGACCCCGCTTTAATATGAACATCTGTACTTTGGATAATAAACTTAATTGAAACTCACCCAGGTAAATCCAATGCATGCCAACGCACCAGAAAGCATATCGGCTAATATAGCCGGATAGGAATTGGCGGTTGGAAAGTATGCGTGGAAATTAGGTGAGTGCCAGTGTGTCATCTGTGCAATCGATACAATGACAGTTCAATACTCTATTATTCTTCACATTTCACAATAGAAAGGAGTCTAACAATAAATGGATTGTGCAGTAAATCACTTGCGATAATAAAGAGCAGCTCATCATCGCTCAGAATAACGATAGCACAGATTGATTATGTCATAAATATCGAACATTCTTATGCTATGGAAAATTGAATATTCAGTTTAACAGGTTTTTTGTCCAATTCTCTACTCTATACTCAATGTAAGCGAATGTGATATCACTTGAATATACCTAATATTGGCTCTCAAATTGACATCAGGAAGAGAGGAACGACAATCTCTTTTAACACAAGCTATTCATGCGTTTAATGATATCCTTCTCTCAATTTTTCATACATTTTTACAACTTATTCTCAAATTTATTTTTAAATTTTTCTCGTATTTTCCTCACTCTTAATATAAAATATTATAAACTCAATATTTATTCAAAAATCCCTTATTTAAAAAAGTATAAAAATTTCAGTTGAGTTGGAGACTAAAATTTGTAAAAAGATCCTAGGTTTAAAATTAGTTTAAGAAATTATGCGAATATAATAAAAATTTGAAGTAAGCAATGAATTGACTCACTCCAGGCATAATCACTTTCTCAATATCATTGAAAATAGAATTCCATTGCTCTCCATCTTCTGGAGCGGTATCCGGGATTAGATCTTTAATATAACCTGGTTGAACAGAAGGCAATACAGGTCTGTCACGAATATTCTCCAAGTAATCAGCGATGTAATCGACGAGTTGCTTGGCTGCAGATCGGAATTCGTTGGCGTCCATTATATTCCCTTTTGACACAAAGAAACAATTAATTTGGAGAATTTTCTCACAAAATATTCTAATTTCTATCTCTAAAACTGATTTTCTTTAAATTTATATATTTGTTGAGAGAAGTGGTTAAGCAAATGCTCTTCACTTGTATTTAATGAATAATAGTTAAACTTCTTAATCAATAACTTATTGATAGATATGAATAAAGATTTATTGAAAGCAAGTTTCAATTGAAAGCTTTGTTTCAATAGTTTTTTACATATTATTATTTATTGAAATTTTACTGAAGATATTTCTTAGACCTGCTTTCAGTTGAGATAATATTACTAATTAGAGTCTAAATTATATACAAAATTGTTATAATTAAGTTCGAAACTTACTTTGTTTATTCAATTAATCGATTCTCAGAAAAGAAGAGAATAAACTCTTATTAATAGTGGTTTCACTTCACTATTAGTAGATATCCACTGATTTAGAGAATGATTAAAACTCAAGGAATTATTAATCAAATGTATTTGATGTTCATTTTAGACCTCTTGTATTGGATGAAAGATATTCTGAAGTTGACAATTGTGTCTCTGGTCTATAAGACCGGCGCAATCGAAGATATATGGGAAGCAACAGTCTCTGCACTTGACATTAAACAGTACTCAACAAAATTGTCTCATTTATTTCTATATCACTATTTGATGCCCTCTAATCACTCTGTCTTTTAGCACAGCCCTCACTTTCAATTATCCACATTTCCTTTTTAGCATAAATAATTTCATTTAAAACACAATAATAACTTATCCAGCTCATTTTTATTAGCATTAAAAAATACAATAATTATTAGGAATACATTACTTATTGAAACTAGAATCTTCCATAATTGGCTACATTTATTTCATTTTGTAGCAATTTCTACCCTGATCAATTTCTATAAACACTGAATAACTAATTATTATTTGTTTATTTGAATATCCATATGTAGTAAAAAACAACGAAAAAATTTTAACTTGTATAATTAGAGATTCGATTCTATGGTCAGCGGATTCATAATTGAATTAACTTATAAACAACTCAAACTTTCCTAATCCAGCAAACTTTGTTAGCAGACAAAAACCAATACAATGGCTCTATATTATTATTATTAATAACAACAAAGTATTGATAAAAATAATTCTTTTTTGTAGAATTTTATCAATGATTGGAACCAGTACCAATATCCAGATGTAAGCTAAAATTGAGCATGTGTCTATTATAAAATTTTTGATATTTTGATTGATGCAATCATTGATTATCAATGATTTTATTATCTAATGATCGCATTTGAAGCCAATTATTAAACAAAACGTAAACCAAATAAAAAATTATACAGTTAGACCTCTAGATAAGAGAACCATTGGTGCAAGACAAATTTGTCTCTTAATGAGAGGTTCTTTTATTG
>JAQIWF010000194.1:0-24033 GCA_034694965.1 Ceratozetes gracilis
ATTGTATAGTTTGGGATCAGAGGCCTAAACACTTCTGGACTAAAACAGACAGTGCGGGCAAAGAACAGAACTCCAATGATGTCTACCCCAAACTGGAAAGGAAAGTCCTAATCTCCCCGCACACCACACAGCACACCACACAACACACCACATTGGATGCTGAGCCCGAATGGAGAGTTTGGGGTCAAAGGCCTAAACGCAAAACAAACAGTGAGAGCACAGAAAAGGTAGAAAACATGATAAATATGACACTCAGGGGGACTATACCGGAGCCCAACACACCATTAAAATGGAGACAAAGGTGTAAAGGAGTGGACAACACATGTCTTCTCAAAAAAGTACTGAAGAGAAGGAAAGTGAAAAAGGTTTACAGAAAAAGGAAGAGTTCTGACACCCGAACAAAGTTTGAGGCAAAAGAGATGCCATAAGTTGTGGTGAATGAGACACATGTCTGAGCCGTTGTAATCACCCAACAGAGTAGTTCATAGAACAGGTCATCTCTGTTGTGGCACTGGACTCCTCTTTGAGAGGTCAACATTTTGTGGGGTGGAGGCCGGGGGTTGGTGGGTGTGTGCTCCCAATAACATCGGTTGAGCACCGGGCCATCCGAGCACTGGGATGGACCCGTCCTCTACACTCTTTTGACAATAGTTTTATGAATAAAATGTTTCAATCAATTGATTTGTGGTTTACTTCAAGTCTGTGACTAATAGTAATCAATAGAAGTGAACACAAGTTTATAAACACTGAATGAGTGGTCAAATCAGAGTTTATTGAAAAATTGGAGATAATATACACTAAAAAACAATAAATGTTTGCAAATATTTGGTTTAATATTTGAAATAATTGTCGGAAAATTCAGTGAAAACAAAGCGATTGAATGTAATCTTAATTATAATCAAATGTTTTATGAAAAGAGAAAAAAGTTTGGAATCAAAACCCGAAGCAAACGACAGGAGAGACCACTAAAGGGCGTAATCGAGTTCATAACGAATATAATTGTTCTTCGAGTCATTCAGAACTCTGGGATATCCCGACACAAGACTGTCCTGACCTCCAATGTATAACGTATTATAGACTTTCCAATAGACGTCCCTAACTTTGCGCGCCGGATGAAAAAGACCCTGAATTGTATAGAAATGAACATTAGTTACAACAATATATGAGAGGAGAGGTACCTGAATGGTGTACTGGAGCATTTTGATTGGTCCCAACGACACTTTAAGTCCCTCAATAGCGCCCATAAATGCCTGAACCAAATGTGGAGACGTCTCGAAAATGTTGGGCCAAACGTAGTTCAATAAGTGAGTCAATGCGTCCTCACAACCGAACCCATAAACCCCGAGAGCCATGTGTTGAATGGCCGCACATGTCGTCTGTCGATGAACTAAATCTCTGTCCATAAGAGCGTCTTCAAGAAGAGGAGTTATGGCATAAATGTAATCCTTTCCCATTTCTCCGATATATTCGAAGAGAAAGGCCAGGGATTTAAGAACTCCGTTCTGAACATTAAGTTCTGGAACTCGATATTCATTCATAAGCGCCGGTAAAACAGTAAAGGGTGAACAGGTCTCGGCCACAATAGCGATGGCAACTGTCGTACAAACCCTGTTCTGTCTCTCTTGAACCCGAAGATTATTGAGAAGAGTGGCCAACACGTCGTGCGGACCGATAGCTTTGGCGATATAACTGAATGTATTGACAGTCGCTCTTCGTATCGCCTTTTTGTGCGCTTTTAAGAGTTCCAAGAGTTCGAAACAGATTCTCATCCACTCGCGGGCCGACACGTATTCTGCGCCGCGATCTGCAATACGTCCGACCAAATCAATGCAGTTCTCCTGTACCTTCTCGTGCCTGTTCTTAAGGATAGGTGTCAGTCGAGGCAACAGGTCCTTAATAGGAGGCGTCATTTTATGCATTCCAATAACATTGACAATAGCTTTGAGAGCACCCAATATAGAGCCCAACACTTCGGGATATTCTTCACCCAAATACTCGTAGAGAACAACCCCTAAATGACCCATTAGTTTCTCCTCCTGACAGGTCTTCATAACGACGGCTATCCTTGAGATGAGATCCGCGGCCTGTTGTCTCACTTTTGCTGACTTATTGTTGAGTCGCCACAAAATGGTTCCACAGATTTGAGGCAAATATGGTTTCACTCTCTTTCCCAATGCATTGACAATCGTTCCGAAGCCGTTCAGCATAACTAAGTCTTCAGTCGTCTGCTCCTGAAATGCGTAGAGAATACCATCGATAAGCTGTTCCTCGAGGCGAGAATCAATCTGAGCTGCACCCAAATTGGCCATGATCTTCTCAATGGTCTCCATAACCATTTTACGATAGGCCTCATTCTCATCCTTCAAGTCGTCCACAATTCTATGTATGATTTCCGCCGCTTCCACTTTATTGGCGATTTCCACAGTCGTGTCCACTAATTGTCGGTAATTTCTGCGGTCGAGTGCCATTCGGTGGTTCCAAAAGTGACGGAAAAAATGTGGTAAAACCTCTTCTTTGATATACTGTGGTTCGACACCATCCGTACCACAACATTGTTTCACTACTTTTAAGACTATTTTCTTCATTTCTTCGTCGGGTGACTGAAACTCTCGGATCAGAATAAGCATCACTTCTCGGGTGTAATAATTGGCGTATTCGGCGTCCATCAGAGGAATCAGATAACCGATGGCTTTGAGGAAAGCGGCCAAACCTTTGCCTCTATGAGTTCGAATACCTTTCCATAACGGCTTAAGTACCGAATCGAAAGACTCAATACCATAAGGAGTGGCCGCCTCTGCCAATGCAGCCAAAGCTAAGGCTGTGATAGTCCTAACCTTCTGTTGTTCGTCAACCAAACCGTGTTCTATGATCTCAACTAAACTTCTGAGATGAGGCAAAATAGCACATCCCATAAGAATAGCTATTTGTTGTACTATTTTAATACCGGTGTGTCGGGCCTGCCATGACTTCTTGCTTTTGCACACAGCCTTCAAAAAGGGCAAAAGGGAGGGAATGCCCAAAGCAGAGGCCACAACAGCGAAGGCTCTCGCAGTTGTGTTTCTCACATATTCGTCAATATTGTCGATGTCTGGTCTCATAGTGGATATCATTGTGGCTAAACCGGCAGCTTTGGCCAAATTCGATATGATTTCCCTGCCCTCCACTCGAGCGTAATAGTCTTCGTCGATAAGAAGGGGTTCAATGACTACAAGGATTTTGTGGACATAGGGTCGGACCAAATCATCCAATTTGTAGAGAATTCGGTCAATAACTTTAACCAAAAGATGTCTTTCCTGGTCTTCCAATGTGGGCGACATAAGAAGTGGAAGAATTTGGTTAAACAGAGGACCGGCGCCAAATTCTCGCGCCTTATCCGTTATCTGTCTGAGGGCTGACTTTCTCATAGGAGGCGTTCCGTTCTTTATTTTAAGCAATAATTTCATGATTTTCCTCTCTTTCTGTTCGTCGGGACTCAGAGAGTCTTCGTCGACATCTGTCAGCAGTTTGTCGAAGTATTGAATGTCTTCAGGTTTGAGTGGCGGCAGATTCTGTCCTTTTGGCTCCATATCCATCATTTTAGACGATTGTTCCTCTTTTTGCATAAAGAAACCGCCCGCAGCTAAACCACCCATTGGTGTTGGAGTGGCTGTCAGTTTCCTCGCAGGTGTTCTTATAGGCATATACCCGACTGGAGGGGGAAGTACTTTATATCCGGGAGGGAAGAGAGCATCCAATTCTTCGTCACCCATCGGTCGATTCCTTTCATCGATTTCTTTCTCCCACCTGAAGGCCTGCATTTGTTCCGGAGTCATGGGAACTAAATGGCCCGGAGTAGGGGTGGCCATTTGCATTGCTTTGGGACCAATAGGAGTGGCCCCACTCGGAGTGATTGGTGTCATAGAAGGTGTCATCATTGAAGGGGTTCCGGGAGTCATACCACCACCGGCTGCAGGGGTCTCATCCCATCTCGATCTACGTTTGGAGGCACTGGGGGTTGGAGTGTCTTGAATCAGATCGACTCCTTTGTCTGCGCGGGGAGTTTCAGCCCAACCGGGAGTCTCTCCTCTTTCTGTTTTGGGTGTTTCATCCCAACGATTCCTTCGAACACTTCCCGACTTATGTCCGGGTGTTTCGTGACCCGGAGTGAGTGGAGTGGCACTCGCGTGCATTGGTGTCGGATCCCATACTTCTTGTCCGGGAGTTTTAGAGCCATCAGGTATTCTGCCTGGAGTTTGATCCCACATTCCTGGAGCTGCAGGAGTGGCGGCTTCTGCATAGTCCCAACTGGACTTCTTTTTTGGAGGCTCTTCACCAGTGGCGGGCTGTGGCTGATCCCATCGACGCCTTTTAGTGCTCTTATCCACATTAGAGACGGCCTTTAATTCTCCTGATTTTGCTTTTTCTAAAAGCTTTTTACGTAATTCGGCCTAAAATTCAACGAAAAGATTGTCATTAGATTGAGAACAACATATCAAATGTAAGGGAAAGTACCTCTTCCTGAGTAACCGCCGCCTCCTTTATAATTGTCTGATAAGTACGGGCTCTGGCGTCTGGGGTTTTGCCGCCTATAATACAGTAATAGAAGTAAACATTTGATTAAAATCTTTTAATTGAAATTAAATTAAACAAAAAGATAGCAAAACAAGGATTGGATTCACATCTGATGTGAGCCTTGTTTTGGCTGATAATCAATGTGTGTATCAAAAATTGGAGCCAAAAATGCAATAATTATTGGAAACTCATTGAACTGATCAACGAAAGAGAGTCTTAAGATTAGAGAAGAGCTCCAAATGTTGACACTCATTATACGTACTTTTTTATGTCCACATCTTTAGACCTCATGAGTGGTCTAAGTGTCTGACTTAGAGCCTGAAAAATAGTCTCTTTGGCATTAGTAACGGTTTGTACTTTGATATCATTCACGCAATTCATAGCACACCCTAATTATAATATAGCCCTAAACACAACACATACTGAAATTGGTGTATACTTCAAGTCATGAGTCATTTGAGTACGAGTTTAGTCATTGTCCAGAAGACTGAAGGAAAAGAAACTTCGATTAGATCTCGATTTACTCCAAAATCAATTTCAGTACAGGTTTTCAATCATCGGATAAACCATTGAAACCAATCCACAACTCATACATCCATTCATCCAATTGTCTTACTCTTCGACTCATTTCTTGTCATTTATATCTTAAAAACTTTCGGTAAATAATTTTCGATAAACTTATGGGATATTCAGAAATATAACAAAATTTAAACCGAAAACCAGAGAATTGTATTCACAATCGATACTGAATTACAGAGAATTACAGAAACTAACAATTGATCCCAAAATATGACCCCTTCTCCGGAACTCAGACCGACTCGCATCCAATTCCATGACTCTTTCGGCTACTCTTACATAGAACTGAATAAAGAGGGGAACAAAAGGAGACATACCGTCAGCAAACAAATCAACTCTTTCTGGGGATAGCTTTCTGCTCCTGTATTTGCTTCGGTACTCATCCTCCCGATCGGCAATTCGTGGTATTCTTCGGTCCGCCAATGGATCGAAATCCTATATTAACACAAAAATAATTAAACATTTGATCCAAAATAAGAGATAATGAATACCTTATCGACCATATCATTAAGGAAAACGTTGGGCGCATTAATTGACTTCTTGGTGGCCAACGACCCGTTTGTTGCCTCGTAGTCATCGTCCTTAAGACAAACAATTCATTTAAAACTCAGATAAGAGATTCATTGATATAAAGGTCTTACCTCATAGTCATTGTCGTCGTTGGCGGCGATGGAAGTGTTATAATTGGCGTATTTGTTATGATTGTCGCCATAGATATCTGAATCCATATTTCCTTTGGACAAAGACATAGACATTCTTTCGTCGCCTTCGCCTCCATTTTCAGTATTAATGTGGGCTTTTTTGGCCTGAATTTCACGAATCTGTTCCTCGATTTCTGTAAATCAATTGACAATAAATTGTTAGTCATTTGTAAACAACAAATGCAATGATTGGTACAAACCTTCGTGAGTTCGGGCGGGTTGTGTCGCCATTGTCTTCACTTGGATTCGCTTTAATTATGGGAATCAATAGTTTAACTCAAATGACATAATATTTAAGTTATTAATAAAATTGTTTTCATTTAGACATAAATCGCGACAAAAACGTCACTTTATGTCCAAAATGGAGTCCAAAAGAAAGGGTTTGTCACGACATCTATCGCTCGACACTGAACTACACATTCAATAATTTCAATCAAATTGCCCCTAAATGTTCTTGATGCTAATTTGTTCGCCCCCTTAAAACATAAAAAGCTAATGAAGAGTATCGGGGAATATATCTCATCTAAAGAGTGTATGTTATCCACAGAGGGATACAATTTTGTCAACAAAACAATTATCGGAAAACTTTTTAATTTTATTCATAAATTCAATGAATGAATGAAATACAGAATCGATTAAATGCTGTGACGAATATTGAGGCCTAAAATGTGTCAACAAAAGTACATTTAATAATGTCTTAAGAATTAGACAAACCATTGATCGGCCAAAAGGACTATAAATTGGTTAATAATACGGCAATAAATGAATAATTATATGAAAGGTCTGTCAATCGATTGATTTGAGAATAGACTAATAGTTTGAAGACCCTCTTCCCTGATTCAACAGAGAATTGATGCCCTGATTCATCTGTTTCTCTTGTGCCGACTGTTTGTATTCAATGATAGCATCCGTCAAGTCATTGATAATCTGTTTGGCCACTCGAATGTCTTCCTCGGCCTCCAGTTTACACGCTTTGATTTGCTTTAAGCAATTCTTCAGGACTTCTGTCTGTTGTCCCGACTCCACAGTAATGATATCAGACTCCTGATCGATAGCAGCCTCGTCTGGAATGCTGGGTCTCTCGTTCCTGATCTCCCAATCACCCCTACCATAGACGAGTTCGAGCTCTTGAGCCCTTCCCTGTGCCATCTTAATGAGAGCCACATTACGATTAGCGCGTCGGCCGTCAGGCATCAGATATGTCTTCGCCTGATTTGGATATTTATTTGCCTATAAAACCATTCATTAGATAACGAGTGAAACAATTTAATACTTATTAAACTCACGATATATCGGACGCGATGGTTATAACCAGTGATGTGTTCCATAATTGAAGAGCAGGTATTGAATTGTTTGCACAGTCGGCAATGGTATATACGCGGTGCCTGTCCTTCCGGGTCGATATACTCAACCACATACTCCAGTCCTGACATATGACAACAGTTGTCATCAAATAATACAATCAATAGAATGCTTACCAATGATGGGGTGTTTGGTTAGAGTCAACTGCGAGTCAAGAGTGGCCTTATTGTTGAGAACCAGATCTAACATAAGGGCGTCTTTGCGCGGAACTGACATATCATTTGTATATTAGTTTCACTACAAATTCAATTCAAACAAACCTATATTTCCATTAATTATGAGCTGAAAGTAATTCAATTCAATTAAAACAACGAATTTAAGTCAAGTGTCGTATAATTACCGGCATTTCTCTCTTATCTCTGAACCTCCTTCTGGGTGGGGGCGGAAACATAGGGGCCCCGTCCGGGTCTGTTATAAGAGATACCAAATGTAAGCATCAAAAGAGTGAGACTAAGAGGTGACAAACCGTTGTTTGATTGTTGTTCACACATATCCTGGACCTTTGCGCCCATCTTCTCCCACGTCATGTCTTCCATCTTAAGTGGAGTGTCATCTGTTATACGATTGAATTCAGATCTCAAGTCATCCAAAGAAGAGGTCGAAGAGATTTTTGGAATGCGACCAATGGGTGACTTTCGACCCGAAGAGAATGGTTCCCGCGGTGGTGACCGGTCCCTACCGTACATCCCTGAGTCGCCCGGATTATTGCGTCGACCGCCATAACCACCGCCACCGCCATAACCTCCGTAAGACATTATTCGCTTAAATCGGCGTTTTATTTATCAATTAAAAGGACAAATCTTTTGTCTTAATTTGTTTTTGTGGCAAAATTCACAAAATATAGGCTTAACCGACGCGTAAATGAGAATCAATGACGTCTATTGAGTCGGAGTTCACATTCAGTAAACAGATTCTCAATCAATGGTTTGTCACAAAAGGGGCCAACATTTGGACGTTTACTTTGAATGACAATTAATTTGTTTTTCACGAATACAATGACTTTTATTCACATAATATGTAATTAAATTATAACTAAATTTTATCCCATTATTACGATTTCTAAACTTCTAATAAAATATTAATCTCTAATAAAATGACTTCAAATCAGTTCTTATAGTTTTTTCTTATCAATGATATTATTAAATGAGTTTTAATAATAATATCTTATATTTAATCCAAAGGAGGGGTTCTAAAGATAAATGGCATCAAAATGTTGTGACAACTTGTGAGCCATCGATTGAGTGAATAAAAAGTGACGAAATTTAACGTTAAAAGCAGTGAAATGTTAATAACTTTTCGTACCATATCTTACACCAAATCCTATGTAAACCAAACTATAAGAACACAAATAAAAGCCAATGATTTTGATATACGTTTACATTATTTAAAATAATATGAAATTAAAACAATTTAATTGAGGAAAGTTAGAAAAGTGTTGAGAGAAGTGAGATAGGTACAATTGGCACAATTATAGGCTGATCCACCCCATTGATTGTGACCCACTTCAGGTTATTTGATATTTACATCTCTTTAAAACAATATATGGGTTAAAAACAAGAAAAGTTTGCATTGAGGAAGTAGCATGGTTATACATTGGTAATAGCAATGGTATAGCATTGGTGCCATTATGGCACAGGTAATCATTTGTGTGCGATCTCTCGAATCACATTCAGTTGGAAGAGTTGTTTATTGAGTTCACGTGAATTGCTTTCATTTGCAGACAATTCTTTGCCAATGAGTTCAATGAAATTAAGTCTTTGTTCTTCTGATTTGACATTTGTTTTCTCCAAACAACTATTAAACATATTTTCCGATTCTTCCGATATTTGTCTCAAATACTGCTTCTGATTGTCATAAACTCCTTTCATATTATTTGCGGCCACTTTTGGTCCTTTAGTTTCTTTAGTTAAGAGCTCTTCTTCTAAATCGTGAGCCAAAGCAATGATCTCCTGATCAGTCATTCGGTGCAAATCGAAGGGAAATACCGCAGAGAAGGACTCTTCGAGGGATTCATCGTTTGGGGACATTATTATCGACTTTTGAGGCGTTCGGCCCTTAATTTCTGTCAAATAAGAACTCTGACGAAGGGATCTGCTGGTGATCGGAGTTCGGCTGCATTTGTTGGGCACCGAATCGTAGAACTGGACATCGAGTGGTAATACGAGTTCCAAATCGCCATCAAATGTCTCTAATTTCTTGTTATATGACTCGAAGTAATCGAAGAGCTTTTGATTGTCGTAATCGTTGTGAAGCTCACAATCTATGAGACAATTAAGACAACTCTTAATCCAATTATTGCAGACATTACTGACCATCGATTGAGTGGTTGTTTTCTTCCTCCAAATTGATGGTCACATCAAAAGGCATTTCCATAGCTTTTAAACAATTTGTTTACCTCTGGAAGAGTGAAGACAAGGAGTTGTCCACAAATACCGGTTCCTTAGATTTGGCGCCTAAAGAGAATAGAAGACAATCGTAGAGCTATTGTGTCGACACTAGTGTTGAGTCTATCAACTAATCACTCAAATGAATGGATTGAATGGAAAGGGAGTGCTTTTGAACGATAGGCGTCACTGCAGTTGTGGTAAACCATTGGTTGACATATTAGGCAATGCATTGCCATTAGTGTAGAAGTAGTGCGAAATCACTGACAAAACGTATTTTAAACTGCATTTTATGTCACGTTTTCAACCATTCATTAACTCATTTGAAATTAGATTTTAATTATAATTATTTCAGATTTTATTTTTCTATTAATTATTTTCTTAGACTTAGAGTTAAGCCGTTATTTGGTTTCATATAATTGTGATAAAAAGCGATAATTTATTTAATTTCCGAATATTTGATAATCGATTGATTCACTCGAAGACAATGCCTTCCGATAATAAGAAGAAAAGAGATCAGAAGAAGAAGGAAATGGCAAAACAAAGGGATCAGAAGAAAGTGGGCAAATCTGAAGAGACTAATGGAGATGAGCCGCAAACTAATGGCAATTCTTTGCCAATGACTGAAGAGGAGAAACTGGTGAAGTCCTTGGAGAAGGATATGGATCTGAATGCTGAGGCCAGAGCCTGTACCGGTGTTTTGTCAATACATCCGCGTTCCAGAGATATCAAAATTGATAACTTTTCGATCACATTTCATGGCGTTGAGCTCTTCCAGGACACCAAAGTTGAACTCAATTGTGGCCGAAGATATGGTCTCATTGGACTCAATGGTTGCGGAAAATCTACTCTTTTGGCCGCTTTGGGTCGAAGAGAAGTCCCAATTCAGGATCACATCGATATCTATCACTTAACTCGAGAAATACCGCCTTCAGAGAAGACGGCACTGGAATCAGTGATGGATGTCGATCAGGAAAGGGTCCGATTGGAAGCTCTATCTGAAGAATTGGCTCAATATGACGACGAAGAAAGTCAGGATCAGTTGATGGATATCTATGAACGACTCGATGAGATCGGAGCGGATAAGGCGCAGATGAAAGCGGCGTATATTCTCAATGGTCTCGGATTTACCAAAGAAATGCAGAACAAGAAATGTAAAGACTTTTCCGGTGGTTGGAGAATGAGAGTGGCGTTGGCCAGAGCTCTATACGTCAAACCACATCTTCTGCTTTTGGACGAACCGACCAATCATTTGGATTTAGACGCCTGTGTTTGGCTCGAGGAAGAGCTCAAGTCTTACAAACGAATTCTGGTTTTGATATCTCATTCTCAGGACTTTCTAAACGGTGTCTGCAATCAAATCATTCACATCGACAACAAGAAACTCAAGTGTTATGGCGGTAATTATGACGCATTCGTTAAGACACGACTTGAACTTCTTGAGAATCAGATGAAGCGATACAATTGGGAACAGTCACAGATGGCACACATGAAGGTATGCCTCATAACTATTGCTGTGTTAATGATGACGAAAAGGCCGAGTTGTAGTGACTTCCGTCGCAATGATCCAAACACTCGAAGCGATTTATTGAACTCTGAAACACTCTTTCATACAATAATTGTTTTATTTAATGAATAGATATATAAATGTGTTATTTGTTGTGTTTAGGACTATATCGCCCGTTTCGGTCACGGGTCGGCCAAACTGGCCCGACAGGCGCAGAGCAAAGAGAAAACTTTGGCCAAAATGGTCGCCGGAGGTCTCGCCGATAAAGTGGTTAACGACAAGACAGTGCAGTTCTATTTCCCGTCTTGTGGTCCCATTCCTCCGCCCGTTATTATGGTTCAAAACGTGTCGTTCCGTTACAATGAGGAGACGCCATATATTTACAAAAATTTGGATTTCGGTATTGATTTGGACACAAGAATAGCTTTGGTCGGACCCAATGGGGCCGGAAAGTCAACTCTATTAAAACTGTTATGTAATGAATTGGTGGCGACCGATGGCATTGTGCGCACACACTGTCACTTGAAGATAGCCCGATATCACCAACACCTTCACGAACAGCTTGACCTCAATCTGTCGGCACTCGAATATATGATGAAATGCTTTCCTGACGTCAAAGAGAGAGAAGAAATGCGTAAAATCATTGGTAGATATGGATTGACAGGTCGTCAGCAGATCTGTCCTATACGTCAGCTGTCGGACGGGCAACGTTGTCGAGTGGTGTTTGCGTGGTTGGCCTGGCAGGTCCCCCATCTCCTCCTTCTGGACGAACCGACCAATCATTTAGATATGGAAACAATCGATTCTTTGGCCGAAGCTATCAATGAATTCGAAGGCGGAATGGTTTTGGTTAGCCATGACTTTAGACTTATAAATCAGGTATCAATTGATTCTATTTTTTGATTGGTTTGAAACTTATTTATTCTGTTCTCAAAGGTGGCCGAAGAGATATGGGTTTGCGAGAAGGGAAAGGTTACTAAATGGAAGGGCGATATTCTCTCATATAAGGAACATCTGAGGAAAAAGGTTTTGAAAAACGCGGAAAAACAAAATTGATTTTAATTATGCTTTAGTTTAACTGTTATTTATTGCAATTATTAGTCAATATTTAATATAGTTTTTCAATTTAAGGACTTTTTGTTATTTAAATTAATGTTTTGTACGATTTGTGCGGAACTCGAATAACATTTCTTTTGAAAATTGTATTTCAAAGCAATTATCGTATAATCAATAATCGATTGAATATTCAATCAATAAATTAAAGTTTAATTTCTATTCAAATGTATTTTCTTTACTTCACAACAGTTTTAATTGAAGTCAGCCCTCAATAGACTCGCTTTCATTGAAATTGACTGCACTTCTAACCACTCTGTGTTGAAACCCTTCTCTTTTATGTTAAGCAAATGGCACCCCCACCCAAAATCCCTGCACATCCCCAGTTTGCATAAATTAAATAATTTGATCGGTGCTATAATTAAGGCCAAAATTAAAATTTAAAGCTTTGAGTTATACTAAAATCAATGCCTCAAACAATCGATATCACAAAATATATTTAAATATTGAAAACTCTAATTGTAATCAATTATACAATGATTTGAAATAAATGTAAAGAAAGAAATGAATTCAATTACTTCATCGACAAAAAATTTAAGGCGAACTCGAATTCCACGAATGTTTTATTAATGTCTTTAAAGAAAGTAATGACATTTGAATCAACTGAAGGACAGACTGTTTTAAAGGGATCACCAAATTATACTATGTATTAATGGAGAGATAATATCGAAATTTTTAAGTTGTAATAAAATTTAATGCATATTTCATTAAACACACTTTATTTGCTAGTTCACGTTTTCAAGTAACAATTTACTTACTATTAACTGAATACCTCTCAAAAATATTGAAGACTATCAATACATCGCTAAATCATTTTTAAGGCTAAATAATAGGTAATATCTATCTCTTTGTATAAAGTGTGAATAAAGAGATAGACATTGTTCATCTTGGTTATTCGTAATATTATGATACTTAAGGACAAGAAATGAATAGAATTAGAATAAGGAATTGAATGTAGAATCTTCCAGGGAACAAGTTTCACCTCGACAACAGGTAACCGGCCTTGGATTTAGATTCTTACAGTTAGCGCACAGTTATTTGATATGTGTTAAGCCCTCGTCCGACGTATTGAACTTATTTCTACTTCGAAAAAAAGTAGAACGAAATAAGGACTGACCGCAAGTAATACGTCTGTTTGCTGTCCTGTTCTCCTGTGCTGTTCTATTGCTCTAATTATCCCCATTTTTATCAGTCATTTGAATCCTTAACTGATAGCTGAGTCCTGTCGTCAAAACCGATTGGAGCTCACAATTGGTTGCTTTCGATACGTTATACGAGAGAACAAGTTTTGTTAACTTTCACACAATTTTACACAACATTTAACATTAATTTATTATTTACTCAAAACTTGAAATAAAAATTTGTCTGAAATGTATTCAATTGTATTCGTTTTGGGAACTGTTCTTCTGAGCACTCAATCAGTCTTTGGTATGAATTTTAATAATTAAATTGAAGTAAAACTCCAATCATATGGTATGTGTCCAATACAGGTCAGTTGCATTGCCCTCAGGATGGGGTCTATGCTTACGCACACCCGAAGGCCTGCGATCAGTACTTTCAGTGCACAAACGGAACTCTAACGCACGAGTTCTGTCCCAATGGTTTGGCGCATGCAATTGACGGCGCCGTCTATAACTTCTGTGCCTATTCTTGGAAAGTGGACTGCACCGACCGATTGCTCCGTATGTTATGCTTTTATCTGATTTACTATAAAAATCAAAATTAGTACTATTTATAACCTTTTACGCCATAAATATTTGGAAAGAGATCCGTATTGTGAATCAATTATAATATTTTCCAAATATATCCACAGCGGACCCGATAAGTTCCCCAGGTTGCCATTGGCAATTCGGCGTCTTCAGCGAAGGCGATCCTAATCAATGTAATGAACACTTCTCAGAGTGCTTATGGGGAGTACCCGAACGCAAGGATTGTCAGAAAGGACTGTTTTATGACGACCGCATTAAAGGATGCAATTGGCCCGACAAAGTTGGCTGCAGTAGTGAAAGAAGCCTTGGATTCAATTGCCCACAAGAAGACAAAGAGAATAAGTACTGGCCATACCCCCGATACTTCTATAACAATCACGCCATCATCACATGTGTGGACCACCAGCCAAGACTTGTGGAGTGTGGAGAAGACGAATTGGTGGATGGCAACTCACTTACCTGTCAGGCCATCTATAAAGAGGAAAAGCTGTCGAGAGCTCTGCCCATATTAGGTGGACTCAGATCCAGATATAATTAAGTGAATTATAAATAAGACTAAAGTATTGCATGTCTTTCTTCGATTGTCTCGAGAATCGATTGATTTGTTCCAATAAAGTCTTGTAATAAATGAGAGAATTGTTTTGCATTAACGCAACGATTGTGTAAATTAAGTGAAGAGTAACACGAATTGAGTTTAAGAATTCAAAGGTATGTAATAATAGTGATGTTTATTGAATGTTCGCATTAGTCCTGTCCTACAAAAGAAATTGAGTGAGAATTGAGTGATAAATGGGATTAAAGTTGTCATAAACATCAAAAGCATAAACTTATTGCAAATCTAGTCTTTTTTGGCAATCTTTCTGTGAAAAGCCAGTTATGTCTGTTCCAGTCTTCTCACTATAGGCCATAAATCGCTCCAATGGTACGCCTGTTTGTTAATAGAAGCTTTTAAATTGCATTAAAGTGTCAGAGCGTTCAATGCGTGACCAGCTTTAGGGCTGTGATTAGTAGCTCTTGTTTTGCGCACCGCTTCCACACATAACGGTTTGGCCTTAATTTCGATGAACATAACTTAAGTCACTCGTTGTCTGTTCCGTCGATCTCATAGTCATAGAGTCATCACTTCTTCTATTAGTTCTTAAACTCATTGCAAAAATGAGAAAATTCAAAGTTTTTTATAATTTTCACTTTTGGTTATTCTCTTCTTTAGTTTTTATCAGTTTATCGCTTGTTTTAAGCCGTGACGACGACGAAGATGGTAAGTCTAATGCCCGGCAACTTTACCTTTAATTCTACTCAAGGTCACATATGCAATTTCTCATTTTTAAACAATATATATCAAGTAAAATAAACCTAAAATGTGCTAGGTTATTTTTATTACGAAATTCATACTTACAACTAATCTATTTAATCTTTAATTATTCTCGATCTTATCTGAACTCTTTTATGCATTATATTGCATCTATGCAAGATTTTTTTCAGATCTTAATGGTATGACCATGTGGCTTTGAGCTCAACGCTTAGAGCATTTATTAAACATTTAAATTTTGACACTTTTCAGGAAGTTTTGAATTGAGTTCGTTTCACATTTAATCCTGAGTTTAACTCGTATCAAAATATTCAAATTAAATGAATTAATTCAAATCAAAATGAATTATGTAATCATTTAACACATTATTCTTTTGAGTATTTTTCCCACTTTTGTGTCAAATTATGTGAAATTCAAACCCAATTTTATTGTGTTTTAATTATGAGAATTAACTGAAAATTGAAAAATAAGTTTCAAAAATATATTTATGAGGAAATACTTTTTGAAAAATGAAGGAAAGTTATTAAGATATGATACCAATCATCAAAATGAGTGCCAACGCTCTTATTTATCCTCTCTTTAAGCTATAAATAAATCTTTTACGACAAATAAATCAATAATTGGAATAAATTGAGTTTGCTTCTTGTTTAATTTTAAAAACAAAACGTAGTACTAATTATCTACATAGCATGCAATTTATTGTAAACAATAATCAATCAAGAATTGCCAAGGTTTTTTAATTTGTTTTCTTAAAAAGAGTTACATGTTAGAAGTTTTCAAAATATGTGTTGTAAAAATGTAGATGGGTAAATAATTTAATTATTACTGAATCAGATAAATTATTGTTACTCCTCTCCACCCTTTCCAAGATAAGGCAAAACAAAGTTCAAACTCTTGAACCATAAAATCTATTTTGATATTCACAATGAACTAGTTAGTAATTAACAAACTTCAATTAACCTTGCATTGATGATTGAAGAATGTGTTAATTTTCCAATTATATGTTATGTTCAGGTTCAGTGGATGGAGTACCTTGCATAGATAATGGTAAATTTTTTCGTAATCCCAATGCAATTGGTGTAAGAGATTGTGCGAAGTACTACTGGTGCCCCCGGCAAAAGGTACTCGAATTCAGATGTAGTGCCGGTCTATGGTTTGACGTCGACCGACAGATCTGTGATTTCAAGTTAAAGATTGACAATTGCGAGAAATCTCACGGTTTGTGATCATATCACACAAATAGGAAGTGCTTTCATTAATGTCACTCTTTTTTGGCCTTATTTTCTATTTAAATCAGATGTAAGTACTCCCAAACCTCTACTATCAACTGATGAACCGATTTGCCCCAGCGGTCAGTTGGCCTGTGCTGATAGGAAGTGCTTAAATAGGGATTTGTTTTGTGATGTAATGTTTACAAACTTTTAAAAATTCATTAAAACTTATTGAATGTCTGTGTTAAGGGTCAAGTAGACTGCGCTGATGGGTCAGATGAGTCCTGGTGTGACCCTGAGAATGACCCGAATGCACCGCAAAGGTGTGACGCAAATAACTGCACTCTTCCCGATTGTTTTTGTAGTAATGATGGCACACAAATACCGGGTGGTTTGAAACCTGAAGAAACTCCTCAAATGGTTATTCTTACCTTTGATGACGCCGTGAATAACGAAAATTGGGAGATATATCAGAAAATATTTGCTTCAAACCGAACCAATGCTAACGGCTGTCCCATTGCCACCACTTTCTTCTTGAGTCATGAATATACGAATTACAGACACGTCCAGAAATTATGGAACGACGGCCACGAAATTGCCATCCATTCCATTACGTAAACAATTTTTGGTTAATATTAGATTTATTTTAAATAATTGTGACATTTTTAGCCACAAACAGCCTGAGCTTTGGTGGACATTCAATGCAACGATGGAGGACTGGTTCGATGAATTCGCCGGTATGGCCAACATTGTCAATAGATTTGCTGGAATTCCCCTTGATGAACTTAGAGGCACTAGAGTTCCCTTCTTGAGAGTCGGATGGAATACACAGTTTATTATGGTTTGCAGATAAAGAACTCATTTCAGTATTTAATTCATTTTATCATAAAAGATGAAGGAATTTGGTTTTCTGTACGACTCAAGTATGGTCGCTCCTCGATCTGACCCTCCCCTCTGGCCCTTCACTCTTGACTACAGAATCCCTCATAGATGTCATGGTTCTCGACAAAGATGTCCCTCTCGTTCTTTCCAAGGAACATGGGAAATGATCATGAACCCATTCGACATTGAGGTTGGAGTCCACATATTCATTATGACTCCATTTATTTCATTTTTATAATTTAGGGACACATTTGTGCGATGGTTGACAGTTGTCCGACCCATTTGTCTGAGGATGAGATCTACAATATGTTGATGGATAACTTCAACCGACACTACAGATCCAATAGAGCGCCGTTTGGCCTCTATTTCCACACAATTTGGTTCAAAGAAAAGAAAAACTTTAATATTTTGCTCAGATTTTTAGATGACTTAATCGGAAACAAAGTATATCTCAAAAGAATTCAATGAAATAACGAAAAACTAAAACTTTTCATTTTAAAGGACGTCTTCTTTGTGACCAATTATCAGGCAATAGAGTGGATGCGAACCCCCACTCCTGTCGCACAGTTAAATAACTTCGAGCCCTGGAAGTGCAAGAAAGACATTGAGCCAAATCTGATTGCCTGTAATCACCCGAAGTCATGCAAATTAGCCACTCGTCAGCTTAAAGGTGAACGATATTTGCACACTTGCTTTGACTGCCCGGATGTCTATCCTTGGGTTAAGAATGAATTTGGACTGGAATTCCGCAAATAACTTAAGATAATGATCCGGACCAATAATCAATATCTCACAAAGAATTTATTTTTATCTAAACATATCCTGATTATTGTGAAACGAGTCGCACATAAGTTGTGAAAACAAATTCACCCGAATTGGACAAAATGTGTTGAAATACTAGTAAACTCATCAATAAATTTATAAAATTCACGTCTATTTTGATTAACAATGCATTCAATTGTCAATCATTTGTAAAACTGTACTAATATTTACACAATTTATATGAATTGTGAGATCATTGGAATAATGAACTTCACGAACGATATAACAATAAAATAAAATACAAAATAGAACTCTATTTCAAAGCACTTCATATTATCTCAAATTAGTGAAAGACATGTCCCATACTGTCTATCCACTGGTGAGACAGTCTCTTATATTGATTCTCCTTCCGATTTGTGTGTTAGTGCTATTCTGTGGCGTTTACTCCACTCATCTCACAATCAAAACCTGGAACTGTACGACAGTTACCGATTCCGGTAATGATAGCATTAACTCGAAGTGCAGTACAATCTTAGATAAGATGAACGCAAATATTATGACTCTTATGAAGAATCGGCGCTTAGTTTTATGCGTGAGAACCGCCTCCTTCTACAACACTTTAATGACATACCTGTCAGCCTTTTACGCCACTTATACTCTGGCTTTATATCCACTCTTATGGCTCTCCATTATTTCAATTCTGAGTTTTATGATCACATTTTATGTGTTTCTAAGTTATGGTCCATTGACTGGCATTAATAACTTCGAATTGGTTCCGGTCCTTCTTGGTCTCCACATCGAGCCCTGTGTTGCGATCCCAATAATTTTGAGCATCGATTTAGTTATTTGCGTTTTGGCGCTGACACTGGTTTTGGACATTTATAAAAGGAGAGAATAATATCATTATTTGTATCTTTGCTCAGAATATCAATCATTTGACACTCTTTTCAAACTTGATTTTCATATTTTCTAAATAAAGTTCGAAAACTTATTTTCAGACAATCTTTCCTTTATTTATGGTTTTATGTAATCTATTTAAGTTAAAAGATATACCAAACAAGAAAATTTGGAGAATTAATGAACTATTCCTGACGTCTGATAACATTTGCTCTTTGAAGGGACAAAAATAAAACTTTTGCATAAATAGCGGAAATCTTTTTCAGTCAATGATTAGGCAATCAATGGATTTAAATAATAATTATGTTAATTAAAAACATAAAAGAAGACGAAGTGATTAGATATAGATTTAGTTTGAAGTGATTCCGTGAAGGAAAAGGTCATTTGGGAAAAAATAAAAAATGATTTACTTGTTTTATTCTTTGTACTTAAGTTTATCTTTAAGTCTCTTAATAGCATTGACCATAAGATTCCTGAGACGAGAGGTCAAACAAAGTCTTAAGGGACCGTTTGGACTACCATTTGTAGGATATCTTCCATTTTTAGGGACCAGAACTCATCAAAAGTTTTATGACTTGAGTAAAAAATATGGCCATATATTCAAGTGAGTGGTTATTATAGTTTCGTGACTCATATCGAAATCAATTTTCAATCAATAAATCAGAATCCGTTTGGGAAATATGAAAGTAATAGTTTTGAATGACTTTACATCAATAAACGAGGCCTTTCGGAAGGACCAGTTTTTGGGACGACCTAAGAATGTTGCCTTCAATGTTCTCATGGAATTACAGGGTATTATTGAGAGTTCACTGCTTTGCCATTTATTTTCAACTTTCAATAATAATAAATCATTTGTAAATCCATAGGTTTTGGAACTCTTAGCGGTCAGGAATGGAGGGAACAGAAAAGATTTACATTACATCAGTTAAGAAATTTAGGTTTTGGCAAAATATCGATGGAAGAGCACATTCAAAATGAAATGCTTGAGTTATGTCAACGCATTGAAGCCATTAATGGAAAACTTGTAGAAATCCGTCCACTTTTAGGTTCGAGTACTTCGAGTAATATCTCAGCGCTTGTGTTCGGAAAGAGATTTGATTACAACGACCCGAACAGAGCATTACTGGACAGTGCAATAGAACACGCCATCAAAAAGTTAGGTCAAACAGGTTTTATCACATTCTTCCCATTGTTTGCCAAACTATGCGCTTATTTCGGATTTTTTGGACTAAAAGAAGTAAAACAAGACTTTCTGATTGTTAACCATTATATCAGAAATCAAATCTCAGAACATAAAAGAACATTGAATGGCAATAATGTGAGAGATTACATTGATGCTTTTCTTCTTCAAATGGACCACAACACTAATATTGAATCTTCATTCACATTGGATATGTTAGCGGGTAATGTCCAGGGATTCTTTGCTGCCGGCTCTGAAACTGTCAAGACTACCATAGAGTGGGCTCTTCTTATAATGGCTGGACATCAAGACATACAAAATAAAGTGTTTAAAGAAATTGAAGAGATTTGTGGTCGACAACAGTTCCCGTCGTGGAGTCATAGAAATTCTATGCCTTACACTCAGGCAGTAATTAATGAGATCTACAGATGGAAAACAATATCTCCTCTAAACCTCTTGAGAATAACCACTGATGACACAGAACTTAAGGGGTTCCACATAGAAAAGGATACGATAGTAATCGCCAATCTCTTTGCTGTCCATTTTGATCCGGATAACTGGAATTTCCCAGAAAGGTTTGATCCATCTAGATTTCTCACCAAAGATGGAAAGCATGTTATAAAACCCGAAACATTGATACCCTTTTCAATCGGTAAATTTTAAAAAATGAGCTCATAATTTGTTATTAGAACTTTGTTTATCTTGTACAGGTAAGAGGTCGTGTCCCGGGGAGTCCTTCACTCATATAGAAGTCTTCCTTTGTTTTACTTCTTTATTGCAAAAATTCAAAATTACTTCAATGAATGAGATTTCATACGAAGAAGAAATTGGTTTAATATCTCGACCCAAAAATCCAGTTGTCCTTCAATTCAAAGCAAGAAAATAACAATCTAGCATATATTTCGTATTAAATAAGCTTGCAATTAATTACAAATTCAACAGATTATTAAATGTAATTAATATTGAATTGCAATCATTTAATATAATTATTAATTATAATCTTAATAAAAGTTTTTATATCAAACTTTGATTTAAGGAATACCAAGATAATATTTGGTAAATTTTCCTATTGATTTAAGTAGTTCTTTATCTATCTATCAATATGTCTACAATTATCTAATCCAGGAAATATTTATCTGAGAACCCTCTGTAATATCAGAGTCTGTAATATCTGCTTAAAAACTTTTAATTTAAAAAAAATAGATAATAAAAGAGTGAATAAAATGTTTAATATATTGGGGGACAAAATGTTGTCATTTATTGACGTAATTATAGCATAAAATCACTTCAAGTGTTTGTGTTGTCATTTCATAAAAGGGCGGAAATATATCCCAAATCTGTTGCCGTTTCGCCGATTTTAGTGATATTTTAAACCACAGAAGACATGATTCTTCTTGAGATCAATAATCGTGTCGTCGAAGATGTCCTTCGCCTCAAAATACAGGAAATGGAGTAAGAATTGAATGAATTTAATTAAAACAACAAATGTTTAACTCATTTCCCATTCGTGGCAAAAATCAGAGCCAATAATAAGTTAGAGTCCGTGGATGTGGTCGTCGCCGACTTCGATGGCGTCCTCTTTCATATATCAAACCTAAACGGAGACAAAGCGAAGATTCGGATCAGTATTTCATTGAAGTTCTATAAAGAGCTCCAAATATATGGAGCGGACGACCTCTTGAAGAGAGAGTACGGATCACTTCTTATGAGTCCTTCCGAAGACGGATATAATGTTTCGCTTTTGTTTGACTTAAAGAATTTGCCCGAAAATTATGAAGAGTTGATCCAAAGGGCGGGTCTTCTTAAACGCAATTGTTTTGCTTCAGTCTTCGAGAAGTACTTCGAGTTTCAGGAAAACGGAACCGAAGGGCAGAAGAGGGCAGTCATTCACTACAGGGATGAGGAGACTATGTATGTCGAGGCCCGACCCGACAGAGTCACAGTTGTCTTCTCCACGATCTTCAAAGACGAGGACGACATTGTCATCGGCAAAGTGTTTATGCAAGAGTTCAAAGAGGGCAGGAAAGCCAGTCAGACCGCCCCTCAGGTCCTCTTCTCACACAGAGAACCACCGATGGAACTCCAGAACACAGAGGCCAGAGTTGGGGAGAATATCGGTTATATCACTTTTGTGCTGTTCCCCCGACACACCAATAAGAACTCAAGAGATAACACCATTAATTTGATCCATACTTTCCGTGATTACCTCCACTATCACATCAAGTGCTCCAAAGCCTACATTCACTCCAGAATGAGAGCAAAGACATCCGACTTCTTAAAGATCCTGAATAGAGCCCGACCTGAGATTAAGAGCACCGAAAAGAGAACCATTACGTGAGTTATTCCAACCATTGCTTTGTCTCTCTATTAATCACTTCTCTCTTTGGATTCAGCGGTAAAATAATGAATGTTAGGAATTGAGACAATCAGATGACCGGACTCTTTGCCAATCGTTGGATTTCGACTTTATTTTAATCAAATTGTTATTCAAATCGTTTGAAGGAATAATTCGTTCCATAATTTAATCCTTTCCTTAAGTCTTAATATTCTTTAATGTTTTAAAAGTCAAGAATTTTTATTTGAAACCCTTTTCTCTTAACTCTCGACTCAATCGTTGAACTCTTCTATTAATTTATTCAATAAATGAAATATTTTTATTAAATCTATTGAATTGATTTCCTATAATTCAAATTGTGATCAAAGAATGGATACCAGGGACGGCAAAAAAAATGGTCGGCTTAGGCATTGCCGAGCAGGCAATGAGTGCTCCTTCGCCTATGTGTTATACTCCGTCCTCGTCCAGGGGAGTGCTAACCTTCTCTCCTTTCATATAACACAAGAGCCACTCTTCTCTCTCCTTTATATACCCTCCAAAGCACTGTCTAATTCTTGACTACAGTCTGCAATCCATTTCTAATCATTTATACAAAATTATCTCTAATAACAAAAGGAATTTATTATTACTTTCGTAATAAATATGATTTAATAGACAATTATTTATATAAATTATTTTAATATTTATCCAGAATTTAAGAAAATTAGTTTCTTTTATAAACCAGAGAATCGATTCATAAAGTTATGAAACTTCACATGTATTGAATCATCAATGTATGGGAAATCAAATATCAAGTATTCCCAGGGCAGGTGAAAATTGGCCCTTCCCTATCAAATATATCAAAGAAAATATCCACATTAATGGTCGGAATAACTATTATTTGTGTATCAACTATACACCGATTGCTTCATATTTTTTGTGTCGAATTTCAACTCAAGTATTAAACCAATTGCTTGAAACCGGATATCATAGACTCTAATAGATATACATTCTGTCTGCAAATAATGCTTTAAATTCAGTCCTTTCGAGCGAATCAATCATTTGTGTCATCCATTTAAATATTCTCCATATTTTTAATTAACAATTTTAATGTTTGACAAATTGGAGGATAAAAGATTAATTCACAGAATGTGAGGCTTAGAAGAAGCGACGAATAAGTTATCTGTGGAACAGGTTTTAATGGAATCTAATAAAAGTTGAGAGAAAGCCGAAGACCATCTGCGCTCAGGTCTCAAATATAAGAGGTTTGAGGGCTGACTATCATTACTGGAGTCAAACACATAATTTTCTAGTCTTTAACTCATTCTCAAAGATAAAAAGTTTGTCTGATTTGACCCCAACTTTGGTTCCCAATAAAATTTGAATCAATTTTTTGATGAAAGCAAAAATAAAATGCAATAAAAATGAGAACTGATTTGAATCTCAAAAGAAATGCATTTTTTATGAGTTTTTATTAATTGGAAAAATTCTAAAAAAGTTATCGACATATGAATTGACATTTGATTTAAATATTAATATATTTGTGTTATATCTATATATAAATATTTATTTATA
>JAQIWF010000195.1:0-23948 GCA_034694965.1 Ceratozetes gracilis
TTGCTAAGCGCCACCTCAAATACAAAATATTAAACTTCAAAACAGCATCCAAAAACAGCATCGGGTTGGGAGCTACACTAATCACTGATTAGAGGTAAATATCACAGACAGGACTGGCTTTCAAGTAATTCATTCAGTGTTAGACTCAGTCGATTGTAAGCGTCTAGTCTTGACGTCATTGTAAGCAATTGTGAAAATACTCTTCTTTTCAATCAAATCACTGTTTTTCATATTCAGATCTATTTTTGGATTGAGAACAGATCTCCCGATTCCTGAGTCAGAATCGTATGATTTCTCAGAAGTTTCAAAACTATTTTCTTTCGTCAATATTTTTCTCATTTTATTTGGTTTTTCTGATGCACTTCTGTTGGAGGCTTTTTTGACCCCTTCCTTCAGTTCAATACTGACCGGAACCCCACTGACGGAAGTTATTTGAATGGTTTCGTCGTGATATAGACTATAGTTTGCCTCTTCATTAACACCATTTAGTTCTGGAGTTAAAGCATTCATTTGGTTTGTTTCTGTTATTTGGCTTTGATTTCCAAAGTTGTGATCATCTCTCGAATCGGAAAGGATTTCCACTCTCTTGTGGTCGATATTCGTTGAATTTCTTCTGTTGTCTCCATTATTTTGTTTAGCTCCAGAAACTGATGGAACGGCTATTAATTGTTGACCATGTTGATCATGGTGTTGTGGCAAATTCTTGGGTACCATTCCAGGAACAACCATTTCTTCTGGAATTGTCATTTCGGATACGTTGTGGTCATTGAAGTATATGTGTCGCTGTTTTCCTTTCGTTAAGGATTTCATTCGTTCCGAATCTCTATTATTGTCCATCGGATGAACATTGGGGTCATATTCCGGGTACCGATCGGTGCTCTGATCATCAATGAATGGGATTTCATTTTGACTGATACTTCTTAACATCTCTTCATTTGGTTGAGTCACTGGACTTTGAATGTAAAGTATTTCGGTGCGTTTGGGGACAGTCACGTATTTGTCTGTGTATGACAAGTGATGTATTGGCGGACGACTTATTTTCACTGAATTTTGTTCATTCAGATCGTCTATAAGAATGGGTTCATTACTTGTGCGAAAATATCCCGAATTATCGACTGCTTTAAAAGTTCTCATTTGTGTGTTTTGAGGCCGAAATGAATGATAATCACTCAGTCGGGACGGCATGTCATTCATGTCATAAGAGTCATAATAAAGTGGTCCGACTCTTGTTCTCTGATGTCTATTCATTTTGTGGACTCTGTGATAAAGCGATGGATTATTTAAGAGATACTGATCTTGAAATGATTGCGAACTATTTGCTCTGACATTCCGTATGTAATGATCAGGCTCATTATTTGGTGCTGAAGATGGCCTCAAAGTACTTCTTTGTCTATCACCAGACGACTCATCATTCCAGGCCTGAACCGATGCTTTAGTTTTCTTTTTGGATTTTTTATGTCTTTTATCTTTGGAAGTGTTGTCCTTATGTTTGATAACCCCATTCATAGATGCTTTTGAATAATTTAGTTCTTCGGAGTCCTTCAGTTCTTTAGCTCTGCTATAATTCATCATATTTTCCATAAATTAAAGTAATTGAGAAAATGAGCCAAAACTTACTGAAATCTATTCCGACAACAATAAAAGCAAATCAAGAATATGAGCAGAAAGATGAGTATGGCTAAAATTAGCAGAGCTAATAGCCAGGTAACTAATTTGAGGTCATTGTTGCCTGCGATCTGAGCCCTTTCACCATTCAACTCCTGTGTTTCTCTGGGATTGTAATCCTTTCCGTTTATTTGACTCAAAATTAACGGAGATTTACTCAAATCGACTGTAAATATGTTTTAATTATTTTTGAGTTATTTACGGTTTAACTCATATTAGAAGAATGAAAGGAAAATAACCTGAAGATTGTGAGGGGTATGCCATCCAGGCCACCACTTCTGTCATCTCTTTATTATTATTTTGTGGTTCAATTGAATAGATATGGACTTTAGCGCCACTCAAAGAACTCATTCCACTTGAAGTTTAAGAATGAGATGAGAAAATTATATAAAACATTGAAACAAACCTTTCAATCAATTCCTTTCTTTGTTCAACATTTTGTTGTGTGTCTCCAATAATGAAAGTAACACTTCTATTGAGGAAATCCGGATTATGAATATAAACGGGTACTTCTGACCATTGGTATGGTATTCCGTGATCGTGAGCCCTGACCTTCAAGACGAAAGCGGGCAAAAACTTAATGCTTTGGTACTCATTATTAAGGTTGTCAGCGATTTTGAAGTTTCTGTCGTCGACGAGCATTGAATCCAATGTTATTTCACCCGAATATTGGTTTATATTAAACTTATTGAGGTAATTGCCACCAGTTATCTCATAGCTGACATTGCTATTGAGAGTACCAGGTTCATCAATGTCCATTGCTTTCACTACCAATGGTTGTGTGAAAGTGAGTCTATCCGGGTTTAAAACTGCATCATAACGTGGTTGAAGAAAAAGTGGTTTATTGTCTATAATAAGACCAAAATGTGTCAAATTGTATCAAATTGAGTAAACGTTACCATTAGAATCAAGTATTCTTATGTGTAATTCTGTGACATTTTTGTTTCCTCTGCCCGACTCATCCCTGGCTTCAATGGTCACTCTATATTCAGAAATCATTTCTCTGTCTATACTTTTATTGTTGACCAAAATTATTACTCCATTCTCGCGATTGAGAGATAAACTGAAGTTTATATAAATTATATATATATTTACAAAATTGATATAATACTCATTAGAAAGCGGGCCATTTATCGAAGTGTATTGAATCTTGCCAAAATCGCCACTGTCTGCATCAGTGGCATTGATTATGGCCACAGTTGTCCCAATGGGAGAGTCTTCCGGTAGAAGTGCTTCATATACTTTGTGGGTGAACTGAGGGATGTTATCTGCCATTCATTTAATTATAAGAATGTATTTCATGTTTTATGGCTGTAATTAAAGTAATTAATGGGTTTCTATAAATACCATTCAAATCAATTAATTTGATGGTACAGAGAATGCTTGAATTGAGCTGATGGTAAGGCGACTGATCCGTGGCTGTGATCTTTAAATAAATATACCAGTAATTAATTGTTAGTCTGAAAGCAAAAAATATATAAATTACTTCTATATTAAACTGTTTGGAATTGGTTTCATAATCGAGTTTTGAAGAGTTCTTTACCACAATTGAGAATATTATTTGTTTGAGCCCTCTATCGGGTTGAATCATGAATGTTTGTGATGGATCATTTATATGTAGAACCATTGTGCCGTTACGACCAGGATCATCATCTGTTACTTGAGGTTCACTCATACCTTGCCATCGAACTGGTGTCATAAGTTGACTGTTTTCATCGATCTCTCCTATCAAGTGTTGGCTTTTAAATTCAGGTTTTCTATTATCGGTTGAGACGATAACTATTGCAATGTTGGAATCAGTAGACATCACTGGTTGTGAGTCATTGGTTCCCTTCACTTCTATTGCCCTAACATTCAATATCATGGGTTCTTTGATTCCTATTTCTTTTTTAATGTCATCAACAGGTCTTCGTAATACAATGGATCCCTTAAATTCATCGATTCCGAAGTAAATGTTAAGAGGAGAGTCTATTGGTTCCATATAAATAATAAGTTTTTTATAGATGACACTCAATGATAGCCTTACTTCTATCGATATGATAGGTGACATTTCTCTGATTACCATAATCTCCATCTTCGGCACTCAAAGTGAAGATAGTGGTCGCCTTAATATACAGAATAACTCAGTTTTCGTAATATTATGTAATTGAATGAAATGCTTACAACTCTTGTATTCTCATTGATTTGCAGGACATTCGGCAAATTAGTGAATAGGGGCGCCGTATCCTGAATGTCAACAATTGCCACAACTATGTCAAGGGTTGCAATATTTCTCGTATCGTATGTGTCGTTAGTGAAGGCGCCCTTCAGTTTGTCAACGAATGTATTATATTTGGAACAAATCGCTTACAGAATATTCTGTTAAATCTCTTACCAAAGCAATGATAGTCAGGACATAAAGATTTTGTTTTTCGTAATCAACTTTCTTAATCAAACGGATTTCTGCAGTACTCGTATCTATGATTTATATAAAATTTTAAAAATTGCCATTAATAATTAAGACAAACCTCCTGGTCCAAATAAGTATTTTATGCCAAAATTTTCAGAACCCTTTTGTAAGAAATATAATTCGTTGAATACAAGAGAAGGTATTATTAATTGACTCACTCTTAATTCAAAAGCAACAGGAAGATTACTGCCTAAGTTTTTCCTCGCACTAATTATTGCGATCGACTCATTTGTATTTGTGTTCTGACCAATAAAAATATTAAGTTCTAAAAGTTGCAAGTGCATCATTTTAATGCAAACCTCAGGTACTTTCAATATACTTTCTGACCAAAGAAATGGAGAGTCAGTTGTGGCTGTGCTGTGGGTAACAATAATAGTGGACTCAACTTCTGTGATCTGTCCACTTGGATCCGATGCGAAAATAGTGATGTTGTAATTCGGGTCCTTTTGAACAGTGAATTAAAATATGTTTGAATACAATATTAACTCACTTCTAGTGTACTGTTTAAATAGACGTCTGCCTCATAAAAATTGACACTTTTAAAGGTCAGCATACGTTTGCCAATTAATCCGCGGACACCAAATGTAATTACATCGTTGTCGGCATCCGTTCCTCTTATTCTGTATATTATTGAACCGACTTTCGTATTGTTTGGAAGTTTTAAAATTCGCATATTATGTGAAATGTCAATAATGGGAGGATTGGCACAAATCACTGCACTCAACACTAACACAAGTGTTGAGATATAAATTTTGTGCTCATTTAGAAGGTGTAGACAACATCCCATCGTCATCTTCTAAATGATAATCTGGTAGAATCAATATTAAATTAACTTTCAGACATTGCTTGTTCAAATTACATTCAAATAATTCATATAAAGTCCTATAATAGATTGAAACAAGGAACTTTAATAAAGTTGATTATTTTGAGATCAACGACCGAACAAAATGTCTTAATAGTTAAAACACATAAGGAATGCATATTTTAATAAAAATCAATAATAAGGTTTGCAAAACAAAACGTGAATCGATTCTTGCAATTCCTGTAATCAATATACAAATGCTTTCTAAACATTGCACTCAATTCTAATGAAAATATATTCCAAATGCTATACGAATGGACTCATTGATTGATAAATGGTTGTGTGAACTCCAATTGTCCCCAAAATACTTATAAAATATTAATTGTCACACAAATGATAACAACAATAAAATTAATCAACTGTTGAATTGTGACGATAAATGTTTGCACAAAATAAATATTATAAAATCATTAGAAATGCAATCAATTATAAGCAAATTTTCGTAAACATTTAAAAGTTTTAAATTATAGATGAGCAAGCTCTAACAATTGATGACTATAAATAGTCACCAATCACCCTGATAAATACTAATTGTAAGCTTTAGAACACAAATCGATGAATTTTTAAAGCTTTCCATTTACTCAATCATTCTTTCAGTACTTTATATATAATATTTATGAAGAAAATAAAGTACTTGTGATTACAATTGATGTGATGTTTTGATGACATTTATTGATAATTCACAATACATTTTATCATTAAGTTCGTTGAATGCACTTGATCAATCCAATGCTAAGTTTGAGTACAGATCCTGCATCAAAGGCATACCTCAACTCTTAGTCATCAATGGTTTATCAGATCTACGCATACCTTATAATTCTCTCAAAGTATTCAAAGTTCTTATATTTCTTGAGTTTTAGTCACTTTTATATCTGATAAACCTTTGATGACGAAGAGTTGATGTATGCCATTCCTGCAGGATCTGTACCCGGGCTATTCTCCTAACCAACTTTAGTCTTTACATGATAAATGATAATTTCGTAACTTAATAAACATGATCATTTATTGGTGGCCATAGGGGAGGGTATAGATGGAATACCCCTTCTAAAGTCTGAGATTTGACCATATACCCCCTGAGGTTTTGAAAATCCTAACATTACGTCTATGAACAAGCACTAGGTCTGTCGAGGTTTTAAAATCCCAGTTATTTTTTCAAAAATCCCCCTCTGAACTTTGAGTTTGAATGATGGACACCCCTGGATTGTCACTTATTTGATAATACGCATGCCAGATGATAATAATTTAACTAGCTTGCTTAAGTATGATGTATATAAATAAACTGTTAATTAATTAAAGTAAATGTCAATCTGAGGGTCAACTATCCAGACCATTTTTTAAAGAGAATGGGCAATTTGGCTTTTGTATTCCTTAAATAAACTTATAGATAAAGTTTAACTAATGATCATGAATATTCTAGATATAACTTCATTAAATGATTTCCTCATAAACTCAAAGATAGCATAAATAAGCACAGGTATCACTTGTCAGTTCTCAATAATTTTGTAATAAAGTGTTATTTAAGCAAATATCGATCGGAAAGGGCGTTAATGAATCACCCTGCATACTATGCATACTAATATTCTTTGTGGTTATTTCTCTATATTGTGAAATCACTAAAAATAATAAGCAAAGGGTAAGGATAAGAATGGGTGGGAATATACCTAACAGTGAAACAAAGGTTAAACTTCACATTGAAGTGTAATTATTATGCATTAGTTGTTCACAAATTTTAATCTCATTTGTGTGCGAATCGTACTCTTATTAACCATTCAATTGAATAATGCTTTTCATGTTTGCGCTCAGATTATCAAATAGACATCAAATAAATTGGGTCACAATCGACCACCAAATTAACAGAAGGTATACCTATTTTCACACAAAACTATGTCACAACTGTTTTCTTATATAATTCGTTAAAACTGTATAAAACTATCGGTTATTTGAATCAATATTTGTATTAATAAATTGTTAGAACTTAAGTGAAACCAGAAGTGACCAAAGGATCCGAATGCTAGAAGAGCTGTACTTTTAGTGACACTCATTTCAAATGTATTCATATATAGAAAATTGAAATTTATTTTAAGAATTACAACATTTTTATTGAAAAATCCAATTCTTTAATAAAAGATTTATTATTAAAGTATTTATTTTATTGTTTGTTATGTTCGAGCAGTCATTCGAAGAGATTAAATAAGCACTCTTGGTCATTATTGATAACTTATCTAAATAAACTTCAAAATACTAAAGAATAACCAAGCATATATCATAATATTAAAAACCCTGATATATATAGTTTTGTCCATTTTTCTGCACTAATATAGCTTGGTTATTATGGTTTCATGTGAATTTAAAGTATAATTGATGAAATAATTTGGATGAAAGATAAAAATATCATGCTAATAAATTATGTGTGAACTTTAATACTTACTTTTCATTAATAAATGAACGAAATGTGTAGATATTTGAAGAGAAGAAAGAAATGAATCAAACGTTTGTGTATCAGAACCGCATTTTTAGATAATAAAACTGTCGGTAAATGAATGGAAGGGAACAGAATCGGAACGCCCTTCCATTCCAATAAAAAGCTGAGTCTGGTTAAGACAGTCTCACAATTACACGACACGTTATATTCCGTGTTATTCAGAGTTTCACAGCTTTTATGACAACAAACGAATTAACGGTAAAACAGAATATCGGTATTGCATTGATAAGAGACAGACCGCCAGTTCTACCAGACCTGCGCATACATTGAGCCCAAAAATTTATTTGCAAACTAAATAGCTAAATAGCAAGGTGCTCTCTTTATTCTAATCGATTAAACATTCATAAACTTGAGATCGGAATCAGCCCTGAATTTGTGGCAAACCATTAATAATGTGGACATACATTGGATTCTAATGACATCTCTCTCTCTCTCGCAAAACATTGGCGACAATGAGTCACATCTGAGGCATCGTTTGCCACAATCACGTCCGACACTAGAATTGGGTTAACAGTTATGATCATAGCGTGAGAGGAGTACCACATAAACAACAATTCAATTATAAATTGCCTTCAATTCGATATATGCGACAAATTTATAGATATTGGAAATAAGACTTCAATTCAGTGTTTGATAGAAAAGTATTTTTTTTATAGTGTTTTATGTTTTATAATTGCTTTTCGACTCAAATGAGAGCGGGAAAGGCTGGACAGCTGTCTTCTATAGGAGGAATTGCAAGGTGTTGTCAATTGTGACCACATGGCAACCAAAAGTTTATTATGAATTATTCAAATGAGACCATAATCTCTATGACAACAACTTCTGTCCATAATTTAATTTATAGAACAATAAGGCAAAGGTCTGTCTATTAGACACTATTCAGACCTACTTTTGTGAGTTTGCCTCTAAATTATTGCAATCGATTACTTCTCCTGTTTGGAAGTGATCAGTCATTGGATACTAACTTGGTTTCAATAATTCTAATTGAACTTGAGTCTCTTAACCAACAACTCATATCAATACCATTATTTCAATTTCCAACAAAAAATATTTCTGAGAAAAGCTATCATGCAAATTCATTTCAATTATTGACAAATATTTGAATGAGAGGGTAAATTAAGAATTTCATTATCGAATTGCTAATAATAAGCATGGTAATAATTCATATATACTAATCTATAGTGGTATTCCTAAAGAGTTGACATTGAAATGAAAGTGAGATTATTTTGAGTTCATTTGGATATTCATTACTCAAAAGAATATCACAGAATGTCTGACATTTGAAGTTCTATTGATTTGTATTTTTTATTTGATTACATTTATGTCATTTTTATCGATCATTTATTGGGGCAATGAAGTGAAGGCTTTATATTGTCGATGAATTCGGGGAAATGTATTTTACAATTCCATGAAAAACAAAATAATAGACATGAATGGACACAATTGTCAGGCAAAGCATGTTCTGTGAGCCCACCCTTAGTTTAACGACCAATTAATTTAAATAAATACTAAAAGAAATGCTTTAATAGAATGAGATTTTGATAATAAATTTCTTCTTTTTGACAAAACCATCGAAACGAAGAGATTAGAATAACTGAGTTATATATCAAATGCTTCTTATTTTAAGAAAGGGAAACCAATTGCAAGTATGAGAGAAATTGATCTCAATTTTGAAATGAGTTTCTAAATAAAGCGGTCATAAAATGAAAGCTTTCATAAATATAATTTTGTAATCGTCTGTTAATTCTGGTAACGAATGGTTTAACTGTTGAGTGAATGCTATAAATACTGAATCTGTAAATAATAAATAAGAGGAAAACATATAAAAGAGTCTAAATATGGCATCAATTTGAATGGTCTGACAATTATCAGACATTTGAAGTTCGGTCTAATTTTGATTTATTTATTGAGTTTTGGATTATTTACATAAAGGGTATAACAGAGGAGTGAGTATTTGAGTAAATGAATATTAATATTAACGTAACATCAAAAGCATATAAATTAATGAGACTTAAGACTAGGGTTACATAAAATTTGCGAAACGGTTTGCAAATAAATATATAAATTAATATATAATCGATTGTAGAAAATGAAATCAATTGGCGGTTGAATCTAATGTTTGTTCGTTTAAGTAATCAAATTGTGCTATAATTACGAACAGATTCATTGATTGTACTATCTCAATTTATAAATCAAATATAAAGCACTGATTAGAAAAGTTTTGTTCTTTACTATAGATATATAACAATATATTTGTTCCCAATATTAATATACTGTATATATCGGATGCGTTCAGAACTTTTGGCACAAAATTATAAAATAAATCTAAACTAAACTCAAATATAAATAAATTAAAACTCAAATAATAAGTAAACGAAAACTTTTAAAATAAATGTTTGAATTTCGAGAAATAATGATAAATAAAGTAATAATAACTGAAGTGATGGCAATCGTAGAGTATATTTGGGATGAGATCGCAATAGCAATATCACAGAGTATTGCCCATTCATATGCCTGTCCTTAAATACAATCGGATAAAATATGGCACTGATTGTAGTAAAAGGGGTTCTCCCCATAAAAACTTTGTTAATCAGTTATGCCGTCGCATATGTCGGTGTCGATGCCGAGTGTTGGGACCAATCGTCCGATGTTTTTGAGGCTTTTCCACACTAATTATTTGTTCGTCTTCATTGGCATCCAGTGCTGAGTACGACACCGCAAAACCCTTGTTATGGATCGTATCGTCTGACCGGAAACGAAGAAGTAGTGACTCACTCGTCGATAAGAAGTCAGGCGGTATCTGAACAGAACAGACATTCATATAAGTTGTTCACAAATAGAAGTATCCATCAATTGATACCTTATTACCACAATAACGACCCAAATTGGGAGCGGAGTCTTCATATCCATCAAAGACTTCAACGAAGTCATAGCTGCAGTCGGCCTCGTGTTCCACTTCGAAGGTAACGAAGCGAAGTCTTACGCGTTTGGTTTCTGGTGCCTCAATGACCCAGTCACAATCTTCCTTCTTATCGTAATTGAAATCTCCAAACTTTGAGTGCGAGTATATGTGCTCTAAACCCATGTTCGCCATAAGCCTTCCCCCACAGACTGTCAAACAAATGATTAGTTTATGGCAAATGAAAGGTTATTTAAAAACCTGTCGAATGCGTTGCTTTAAAACCTTTCCTTTGGACGGAAGCATCGGATTTGAAAATCATAAACATTTTGTTGAGCGATGAGAGGAGAGTGTGCGGGACTTTACTGCCACAAAAACGCCCTAAAGTGGACGCTTCTGTGGAATCGCCGTCATAGACAATGATGTGATCGTAAGCGCACTCCTGATGGGGCTCTAATTCAAACTCCGTAAACAACAATTTGATGCGATGGCCAGGAGTTGTCGTCATAAGCCAAGTGCAGTCCTTTCGACTCGGGTAGGGATCCGGATAGTTGGGACTCTGAAGCTCTCCATTGGAAGAAGTGATATGATGGGTACAACTGCCTTCTTTGCAGTCGTGTTTGTTCTCATGTAATACAAACCCGTTGTGACAAATGCATAAATACGAGCCAATTGTGTTGCGGCAGATGTGTTGACAGCCCCCGTTGTTTATGGCGCACTCGTCCTTATCTAACACATACCACACTTATTAGATATATTACCATAAATTGATAAATAATAGGAATACCAGTGAAGAAGTTGGCACTGAATCCACTCTTTTGTACAGAATTGTCGGAATTGAATTCAATGCGAAGACTGTGTCCAACAGATGTGATCATTGGAGGGATTCGAGAGCCACAGAAGACTCCGTGTTTTCTAAAGTCATTGTCACCTAATTTACTTTTGATGTCAACGCTATCGTATTCACAGTCTTGCTATCAATTCAATCAAATCATAATTAAATGAGACTTAAGTTCAATAAATGCTTACATTATTGCCCTCTAAATCAAAATGAGTGAAATTAAGAGTAATTCTGAAGCTTTGAGGCGCTATTATCTCCCAAATGCAGTTCTTATTGGGCGGGTAGAGGTCCGGAAATGAAGGGCTCACTATAGATCCGTTGGTGGCATCAATGACTCCACCGCAGGCGTCCTCACACTTCTTGCCATCTGAATGCAATTCAAAGCCAATACGACACTCACACCGATATCCACCCAAAGTGTTGACGCAGTGATGTTCACATCCGTGGTCGGAGTCGGAGCACTCGTCAAACTCTTTGATGAAATTTGCCGAAAAGCCTGCCTTTTGGACGGAACTGTCGGACATGAATTTGACGAGTAGTTTATTAGAGTTGGACCGAACGGATTCAGGAACCTTATAGCCACAGAACTTTCCCAGAAGTGGACTATTGACCTGATGTCCATCACGTACTTCCAGGTAATCGTAAACACAATTGTCGTGATTTTCAATTTCAAATGACTGAAATTTAAGCGCCACTTGAAAATTGTCCGGAACTGTGATCTTCCAAATGCACTCCTTATTAGGTCTATAGTCTTCTGGATAATTAGGACTTTGAAGGGTCCCCTCCTCTGCACTGATATCTCCCCCACAAAGAGCTGTTAAGAGAAAAACAATTTGAGAATAAATGACAAAATGAGGAAAAGTGAAGCTCTGATACCTTCATAATTAGCTTTGAATCCTCTGTGACTGTGTTGGTTGGGCGACGATTTGTAAGTAACGAGCATTCGGTAACCGGACGTCATCAGAGTGTCGGGCATTTTCCCACTTCCACAGAATCTTCCTGAAAATGAGTGGATTTAACCACTAATTAGAATACTATAACAAAGCAAAAGAAGAGTCCGTTAATCGGGAACTCATTTTTGCGAAATGCAGTGAAACTCAACAAAACTTACCCAAAAGGGGTGATTTAGGCCAATATCCATCTCTGACCTCCAAATAGTCAGTTTCACAACTGTCCGATTCATATATGTCGAGATCAGTAACATTGAGAACAATCCGTTCCCCGTGAGTGGCAGTGATTCTCCACTCGCAGTGCTCGCCCTCAGGAGGCGGTGAAGACTTTGGATAATCGGGAGACTCAAGTGCACCACTTGGTTCTTGCATAGTTCGACCACATTCTAGCAAACAATCCAACATTAATTGGTTACTCCATTTAAATTAACTTTCAATGATTTAATCAAATTTTAACAGTTAGTCTATTTTGTAACTTTGCTCATAAAAGTTGACTTATTAACCAATTAATTATTAGTGGTATTAAACTAATAAAGGTTAATTATTTTATGTAAATATTTAACAAATTTAGTTTTGGCGCCAAAGCTCATTGAAGTCTCATTTAAGAATAGAAGCAAGATTAATTGTTTTAGATCAAATATGTTTTCAATCAATTTTGCCTAGCTAAATATTTAGCATTCTGTATCACATTCAATGTCCTTGATCAAGAGGTCAAAGATTAAGTAAAATCATTTTGTAATTAAGAAAGATGTACTAGGCAGATAAAATTGTTAGTAAGAAGGGTTTATGTATTAATGTATTATTAAGGTTAATTGTCAATAGCCTTATAAAATAAGTGTTCCTTTGCTAAGGGAGAGGATTGAGCCAAAATAGCGGGTCATATACACATAATGTGCATTTCCTCAGACGTGAACTCTGGCGCGAGGCCAGAGGTAGGGGTAAATTTTGAATACCGAGTGGTTGAGAAGACGAACACTCAATTGAAAAATAGTTTATATTTACTGATTAGTGATAACTTCCAAACATATCGCGAGTGAATGACTTGATTTCCACATTAAAGGCATTCAATTGAAGGTTAAATTCATCGAAACTCAAAACTAATTGAATTCCCATTTTCGACAAATTGGGCTAAAATACAATCAAATCGATTGAAATAATGAATTTTATCGGCAAATAAATATCTAAAAATACATTTCCATTCATAAATCATTAAGAAATATAAACATTGAATCATTTGAGATGAATATATCGTAAATTATTGATAATGTAAATCAAGTTTTGCCTTAATTATGAGAGAATAGATTTCAAACTATAATTAAGTAACTTTTTTTCACAAGAATCAAATGCATTAATGTTTGGCACAATGTCTGCAAATTAATTATTCCATAAATTAGTTGAATATTTGTTATTCTAAATGAGGTCTGACTTTGAAAACAGTTTTTCTTAACTCAAAAAAATATAAAAACATTCGATAAAAACTCATTTTAATTATATTTTGAATAATAGGTTCCAAAGAAAAGTCGGAAATTATCTCAAAACTGATTAATGAGTGTTTGATAATCAGAACATTTAATTATAAATATTGTAATTGAAAGCAAAAATTGTCATTTTTTTCAAGAAAAACATTTTTTTAGTCAAATGATAAAAAGAGAGTTAAGAAAAATTCATTGAAAAGTGAAATAAGAAAATAAAAGCATAGAAAAGCCTTTGAAAGTGTCCTCACATTTATTCCGACTTTCATTAGAGTAAACAAAAATACATTGTCTGATGAAAAGTGCGATAAGAATATCAATTGTAAAGTCATTGTAACAACATTTTTGGCTGAATATGTATTTGAGAAAAGAGTTAAATATGTAGAGAGATGTGAGACTTGATGTCGAACTTCATTTTATATTTGGATTGTGAGGCAAACACTCCGCACAACCATTAAATGAGTTTAAAAAATAGTGCATAAATTCAGGTATAAATGAAAACATATTCTTCCAAAATATTACTCCACTTTCGGACAATTTCTTATACCATTAAAATATAGGAATGGGTGAAGGGGTGACATCAAGAATTTAAAAATAAGGTTTAAGCTCTAGAATTTGAAACTGGGTGAAAATGTATACAAAACAATTTTTGGAGTTGCTCTAAAAGTGCCGTTTCTTAAATTAGCAAGGAATACCCAAACTCTACTAGATTTGCAGACCTTTCCTCTGTATATATTCACAATCAAGAGTCTAAAGTTTGGTATAGTATTAAAAAGCAATGATAGCAAGGAAAACTTAAATAAATTCTTATGTGGATCTAATAAATTTATAGTTCAATATCTAATCATATAATTTTCGCAAACTTTTTGATAGTCTCTTATAAATTAAATTTGAAACCATTTTATTTAAAACATTTCAAAGTACAGTTTATCCTCGCAATAGGCTAACTGTTGGTGCTAGGTTAAGGTTTAAGGTCCCAGGTTAATCGTTGGCCTATTGCAAGGTTTTACCTATTGTTGGATTGGCTTAAACGGAGAAAAACTGTAATTTGAGATAGAACATTAGGGGAGGGGTCAGAATAATCCTTATTCGAAATATTCTTTATTAGAATATTTGTTTAAAATAAGATTTTTGAAAACTAATTGGGAAAATAAACCAATTTTTCAAATAATAATTTTGTCAATTCTGTGATTCATATTCAAAGTGTAGTCTTAAAGCGTGGGTCTTATAATCAGAAATTGATTGCAATTATTCTAAAGACTTTGTGGATATAGTAAACAATTAATGAAATAATTTCAATGTATCGATGACTCAGTGTTTATGAGTTAGAAAACTGTTATTCTAGTGATTAATCGCAGTCTTTCATCTCAAATAAATCATTCAAAGCAAAAGTTTGACTCTATTTTGTAAATAATTGAAGATTGAGGACAACTTTTATGGCTAAAGATTTCGGCGTCTTTTAATCATAAGCTCTTTAGACCAGAGATGATCACAGCATCCAAATCCTCGGAGAGTAGGGGGTGTTATCACCCATTTTTAATTCAAAATTTGGTTAAAATAATATTTCCTCGTAATTAGCAAATTTAGAAAATACCTATTTTGACCATCTATTCAATAAAGTTGAGTCGAGGGTAAAACGGTAAACACAATCCAGAAGAGGGGAATGATTTATAATGAGTTCAAAAAGAGTGTATTTTGACTGCACTTCTTCAGTGGTTATTATTCCTTGAATTCTAAGAATCAATGAATGAATTTTCTTTAAACTATATTTAATTGGAATATAAACCAAAGGGGGAACTGAAGGGAACCTGAACTCCCAGTTCACAATTTTGGGCACCAAAGCATTTTTGCAATTATTTGCAGACAATTCTGAGTTGAGAACAATTCCCTGAAGACTCTCATTGTTAGCAAAACAATAGAATTGAAACAAACATTATATGCATTGAAAGACAAAAATACATTGAAATGAGAATTAGTTTGAAAGCAATTTTGTTGAGATTTGTATAGAAATGTATGGAATAACGGAAATAAATGATTGGATGACTTACGCGGACATCTGTAGAGCATTTTTGTCTGTGCGATGTCTCCTTTGCTGAGTCGAATTCTTTGACCGATTTCTGGTCGTGTTTTCAAGTTGGGGTCCTCTTGAGGAAGAATAGTGTCGAGGTAGGTGCTCTTGGAGAAGGTGTTCCTGGCGTAATGCATTATACTGTCGAAGTCGTAGTGGAGACCCAGAGAGTTGACCTCTTCATCAGTTAGTTTATTGAAGTTATACTCCTGACCTTACGGTACAGACAAACCATTAGTGGTGTCACAAAGGGGTCAAACCTTCTCATACCAGACATAATATTTTTGGTGACGATCTGGACGTTGTCGTCGCGATCGGGTCGGGTGTGTTCGTGCCAGAAGCCCACCACATGTCCCAACTCGTGGACAACAATTCCGAATTTATCACAGTTTTTGCCGATGGATATGGCCTGAGGACCGTTACCTCTTTTGCCGACGAAAGAGCAGCACCTGATGGGAAGAGTCATCGATTTCTATGATTCATTGCATATGAGTTTGGCTTTGAATGCAATCTATTTATAACTGCATTTAAGTGGAAGACTGAGTGTCTGTGCAATACTAACCCACACGGCCTCTCTGTAAAGACAATATAATTGGGATGTTCTGGAGTTCTCTCCACAAATTTGACACAGGTATAATTCTCCCAGTGCCTCATCGCCTGTTTGAAGAGTGCCCTGTGGTCTCCTGAAGACATCACACACTTTAGAACCACAAAACATATCAACAAAACAATACAAACCACTGAAGTTGGCCTCAATCTCGTAGGGAATCACTCCATAATCCCAGAGTCGTTCAGCTCTGGCAGTGGCCGCTCTTCGGGTCCGTTCCAGTGATGGCATTTGCAAGGAGTGATTTGCAATAAAATTGTTGTTCAAAAGTATTAAAGTGATTACTATTAGGATCTCATTACAGACTAAAGAAGAGAACATTATTTAAAAGAAAGCAAAAACTGAACGAAAATAAAGCCTTTATTTAAAACTAATTGATTTGAAAACAAATATCAATACATTAGAGAAAACTTTTTCTTCACAACTGTTATGATTGGGATAAATGTGAGCAGAGATGCGGTCACTAAACCATTGACTAAATGCTTCACAGCTTCTAAGCATTTATCAAATTGTGGTAAAGACCAGAAAAACAGGAATCACTTGAGCACTGATTGCAGCAATTGTCTCACAAATTCTCATTTATGGAGAAAATAAGACACTATTGATGAAAGTCTAAACATAAACTCAACTCCAGATTCACTGTTCAACTGTTCGCACATGCGTTCAGTCATTCACACAAAACAATGCATTCATTCACTCTTTAAATCCCAAGAGTTTGCGCTTTCATTCACACATCATATGCTTTCACAACATATGAGACAATACTACAAAAGTGTTAAACAATTCTCAAAACCTCTCAATTGTTTATTATTTTAAATTCATTGCTTTCACTCTAAATATTCAAATTTCAAATCTTAGTCCAGATTTATATCTAATTATAGTAATCGCGTCATATTCTCCGGTATGTCTCATATTAATTTGCATATTCAAACTACTTTAACCTTGATTTACACCACGGTATTTTATTAGGCCAGGGTAACCAAGCTATTCTATGTAGACTTTACATTGTAGGGAATATTGGAAAATTTAAGGTATTTTTTTAATATCTAAAATTGCAGACAAAAGTTAGATGAGTATCACATTTTTGGTCCAAAGGTTTTGGGTTGATCCCCTTCCCCTTGGTTACTCTGGCTGAGACGGTCCACAATTAGAATTGCAATAAATCTCATCTTGACATAAATGTTAAGCATGGTTAATTGGTTGTGCAGTCAATGCAACCGAATATGGAGTTCTCCAATGATTTTATGTGATTTCTCTGTAAATGAGTTTAAAAAAGCGCACAAAAAGTTATTTTATGCCTCAATTCAAATAAGTTATGAATTAGAGACGAAATATGGGATTAACCTTCAGATTATATTTATTCCTATGCAAATTGGTTCGGGTTAATTGCAGTGTAAATTAGCTCTTTAACCCCAGGAGTTGGGTCATAGGTTATTGTCAAGTATATTATTAGTCGATATGAATGGGATATCTGCCCGAATGCTTAATATAACATTTTCTTCAAATCAGGAGGTGTTTGACCCAATGCTCTTGATCTTATGAACATTTATAATTAAGCTAGTTATTAAAGTAAGCCATTTTTTACTTTCAAATTAGGGTCTAGATAATTTGATAACAATCTAACCCTTTGAATTAAACATTTGTTAACTTGTAATTAGTTGCAAAATAAACTTGACCAATATTAGTTTAATCAACAAAGTCATTTATTTAGAAAATGCCTAATTAGAAACTTAGATTATCGAGGTTAAGGAGTTTTGATTTCCTTTTAGATTTGTTATGGAATTTTGTATGATACAATTGTATAAATTTTATGACTTCAACCCTGAACATTTGGAATTAATTTTATCACTTGGAAAACACTGGAAATTTTAATCACGCATTAGAAACATTTGGACAGCAATTGCCTCCGAGTAATATTGCAATAATTGCTAAAACATTTGTCAATTGAACTGTAGTTCAGATTGAGTGCAAATTATTCTGTCCTTCAATTCCTATCTATCCGTCAGATAATAAGTTATATAAATGTTTTGATCTGATAATTGCTTTTCTCTTAACTTAAAATCATTGCTATTATTATTGAGTTGTATTTATTCTCAATCGTTATTTCAAAGTAAGAATTGTATTGTTCTCTAATATTCTTAAATTAATTGATTTGTAGTTTACTATAAAAATATGATTTTATTTCCAAATAAGAATTGATTCAAATTTCAATTTCTGTCAACAGATTGTGTCACTGATTATCGAATTATTATAGAAAATGTCTTCCGGGGATTCAATTGGAAAGGTATGCCAGAGTTTAGCTCTCTTTGTCTTTAAAATGAACACATTTTGCATTTTAGTCGATAGAATGTTTGGCAGCAGTGGCCTGGGCTCCCAAACAGCCCCTGTCCATCGAGACCATTACTGTTGCGCCTCCCAACAAGGGTGAGGTTAGGATCAAAATATTAGCGACAGGTGTTTGTCACACCGACGCATACACACTGGACGGTCACGACCCTGAGGGCACATTTCCCTGTGTTTTGGGTCACGAAGGGGGAGGTATTGTCGAAAGTGTTGGTGAAGGCGTTACTTCGGTTAAGGCTGGCGATCATGTAATTCCTTTGTATATCCCTGAGTGTGAAGACTGCAAGTTCTGTAAGAGTCCCAAAACCAATGTCTGCTCCAAAATTAGAGATACTCAGGGAAAGGGTGTAATGCCCGACGGAACCTCTCGTTTTTCATGCAAAGGCCAGACATTATACCACTTTATGGGAACGTCTACTTTCAGTCAGTACACAGTCGTGGCTGAAATATCTGTGGCTAAAGTGAATGAAAAGGCGCCGTTAGACAAAGTGTGTCTCCTTGGATGTGGGGTCAGTCCTTTCCACTAATTTCCATCAATTAATTAATTAATTTTACAGATCTCTACCGGATTTGGAGCGGCACTCAATACAGCGAATGTGGAGCCGGGAAGTAATTGTGCCATTTGGGGGTTGGGAACTGTTGGTCTCGCTGTGGCTCATGGATGTCAAGTGAGAGGTGCCAAACGAATCATTGGGATCGATATAAACCCCGATAAGTTTGAAGTGGCCAAGAAGTTCGGGTGCAATGAATTTGTTAATCCCAAAGACCATAACCGTCCCATTCAAGAGGTCTTAATTGATATGACTGAGGGAGGGCTGGACTACACCTTTGAATGTATTGGTAATGTGCACACAATGAGAGCTGCACTGGAGTCGTGCCATAAGGGTTGGGGCACTTCTGTTATAATCGGTATTATAATTTCAATTCAAAACAATTTATTTCAAATAACTTTTTTTGGGCAAAAGGTGTGGCCGCCAGTGGACAGGAGATCAGGTTTTTAACGAACAAATTCTTTATTTATTAATTTTAAATAATTATTATTTGATAGCACCCGACCATTTCAATTGGTGACGGGCAGAGTCTGGAAAGGAACGGCATTCGGTGGATGGAAAAGTAGAAGTAGTGTTCCCAAACTGGTTGAGCAGTATCTCAATAAACAACTAATGGTCGACGAGTTCGTCACTCACACCAGAAAACTGAATCAAATCGGAGAGGCTTTTGATTTAATGCATTCGGGAGTCTCTCTCAGGACTATTGTCTATTTCGAGTAACCAAATGCTCACATCTTTTAAACTCATTTCAAACAAATGTTTGGCTTTTTATACAAATAAATAAATATTTTGGAAACGTTTTAATTATTATTCATATATTACTCAAAATTTGAGATTATTTTACAGTTTTTAATTTACAGAATGTTCGACTCGAGTATACATTTCCCGATCACATTAAACATGATTTTATACCCTTATAATAAGCAATTATCCCCTTTTGTTCAATATGTTAAATGCACTAGATTGTCGCAAAGAAAGTTTTATTAACCAACAATTCAACATTACTTGAATATATTTACAAATATACAAAACACAATACATATTTACAAATGTACGTTATACCAGGTATGGTCAAAAGGAGGGCATTAGCCCAAAACCCCTCCAGACTCATTTGGCATTTACCTTCCAGAGTCGAAAAATTTGTGGGAAAATAGGACTTATGGTTTGCTAATAGGCGGACGTAAATTTTAAAAAGTCAGAAATAAAGCCGAAATATCGAAATTCAATGTTATGAACGTGTTTTAGGCATTTCTAAGACGTTTTTAGAAAAACTATCTCTAGACCTCTCCCCTAGAAAACTTCCCTCTAACCACCCCCCTTCTAGAGCCTTATACCTTTTTTTAATTTTCCCTCTTATACAATACTTGAGCAATTAAGCATTTTATGCATATCTTCCTGGATCATAATTAATGTAACAGCATCTGTACCTGTGTGTGTGTATATATATGTGAGGGGTGGGGGTTGACATTAGAAATAAATATTATGTTAAATTAAAGTTCTTCCAGCCTTACAGTTATGTTTAATTAAATGCTCGATTAATTGATTATTCTTGAAATAGAGTGACTCTTCCACTCAAATATGCAAAATTTGTCAAGAATTCCGTTTTTTGCTCTTCCTCTTCATTCTGACTATATTTGCACTCAATGTCAACAATTAATTTAAATATTTATTTTGCATTCGAAGGACATATGAAATGTTAAAATTTATTGAAATCAATTGGACTTTCAATAGCTTATCAAATAAACTCGTTATAACTGCCATCGAATGTCATTGTGATTAACAATTTTAGGAAATCAATACAGAGAGCAATTGTCTTTCATCAGGGTCATCAGGGTCACTCAAGGGAGTCAGACCAAAATCCTCTGTCATCAAAGATTTTAAAAATGCCAAATGTGTCGGTGAAAACTTGACCAGGTCTATTGACAATACTAGTTCTGTGAAAATTTTGTATTTTGTTTTGACAAAAGTCCCAACTCCTCCCTGATAGCGTTGAGCTTGGGTAACCCTACCTCTCATCTATCACAATCATTGAATTATGCAAAGGTCAAACTCTAACGGAAGGTATAGGGTGTTAGCTCTTGATTTGGACATTTATGGTTCCCCAATTGTATGCATTTATGTCTTGTTAACAAGCTAATTTCATATACAAATGACATATTCCTGACTTATGAATCATAACTTATAATTTAACGCTTATATCATAAATAAATATTTCTATAGAAGTGTTTCAAATGAATTATAATTAGAAAAATGATAAATAGTTTAAACATTAATCTTCACTTCAAATGTTTCATTTTAATATGAAATTGATTATTAAATCAATTGAAATTTAAGATAAATGCTCACTATTTTAACTTGTATAAATTGAAACTGAAATTAAAACTCAAGTTCTGTTATCTTTTGTACTATTCTTTGGAAATTTATTTGATATTCGGGAGAAAAATACTGCAAATAAATCTATTTGTTGTCAGATTAAAGATAAGACAAATCTTCGCCAGAAATTCGATCGAGAATTCGGAAATATTTCTGCAAACATATGGTGTTTGAAATCAATTCATTGGAAATGTTTTGAATGAAGTGAACTCGATATTTGAATGAATGGTGAATAAGGAATGTTAGCCACAGATTGAAAGCTCAAAGTTGATGATCACTCGAAGGCTCAAATCTATGGCTCAAAATGAGAACACTTTAGTTATCAATAAATAAATATTAGATTTGAAAACTACTTTAATTTATAGAGACTTTAGATATCCATTAAAAACAATGTGGGAGTCATTGCTTAAGTGCTTTAAGATTGCCCTCAGATTACATGTGAATGATTTGAGTCAAACCATTTCATCATTAACTTTGACGAAAAAATTTACTTTTAATTAATTATAATTTCCATATAAGTGTCGCACTTCTAGTGAAAAATTGTGAATAAATGAGTTAATGATTACCAAATCATAGGTTTAAGGCTCTAATTGATTATTAATCGACAAAAACGCAATTTATATAAAATTTATATTTATTTCATATATTTATTCAAAGATAACTTTAATAACTCTTTTAGTAAAAACATTTGAAATGCTTTATATTTTACAAAATTTCCAAATTTACAAACTTTGGTCAGAAAATGAAGTAAAGAATTAAAAAAAAGTAAAGAAATGAAAATAAAAAACTAGTGAATAAAATCTACATAATATTCAATACATCATTATTTTGAATGATTGTTGAATTAGTAAATAAGTGTTGAATACAATTAGTGTTGAAAACAACGGATTAGAAGTTTATATAAGTTCTCAAATTCATTAAAATACAATAAAATGTGAATTTCGAGGATTTTTTTGGAAATTTTGAAGCAAAATTAGCCAAAAGTAAAATTAAAACTGATTAGTGATGAAATGAATGTTTGTTATGGGAAAGAGTTGACGGAAATCGAGAGTCGCTTAAAGAATAAAACAATTTTAGAGAAAAGTATGAGAAAAGCGAGAATTGATTTGTTTGTGAGTTTATGTCCAATAATTTGTTTGTTGTACTGTTTGTGTGAATTTGAGATAACGACTAGTCTTTGATTCCTCTATAAAACAATTTTTCGTTGATTTTGAATCAAATATAGAAATAATTTTCATAATTATTGAACGACGGCTTTAAAGTCGGCGAATGTATTGATTTAGAGTTGACCTCATCTCTGGCTTTGAGATGAAACATGACATTTCCGGAGCGGTCTAACGTCTTTGTCCAGGGTAACTATCAGTTCATTCATATTATAAACATTTGATTAAAACTTAAGAAATCAAATATTTGATAAGAAATTGAAAGCAAAGCAATGCAAACAAACCTCTCGTTTCCTCTTTTGGTATTCTTCACAATTATGTCTCAATTGAAACACATATATGTCGGGGTTTGGCCACTGAGACTGTAAGGCCAGAGGTATTTCATTGCAATTCAATTTCCGTTCGCCTATCGATACAAACAATAAACACATTAAAAACAATTATTTGTTTTGTCTAACAATTGGAAGTGAGTGACAAAAAACAGGCGAAAGAATGCATACATTTACGGGACGGACAGACTTCAAATAAGGCAAACTTCGAGGGATTCTCATCCAAGTTATAACAGTTGAGAAGCAGTTGAATCAGCTCTTCGACAGTCGTTCGGTCCGACAGAAGAAGACTTTTGTAAAGTGACTAAAAATAAACGAAACGTCAGTTAATAAGAAGGAATGACTCAAGAAGTTGATTATGAGTATAGGCTTACCCCTGACATAAGACAGCTGTCGTATATCTTTATTAGACCTCCACATCGAGTCATTAGAGAAAACCTTTTTGTAATTTAAACAAACAAATCATTATTTAATTATTTACTCATTATTTCAATCATTTCCTTAAATATATTACTTTAAATCCTTTTGAGGATAACATGACTGAAGTAGTGCTGGACTCGTGTCGTCGTCCAATACCATAACACTCCTGATAGGAATGCCTGCAAACCATTAAAATATTAATTTATTTCTTAAGTCGGTTTCATATTTCTGATCAAAATTCTGATAAATTGGCAAAAATTTGAACTCCAAGACTGATATAAATAAGTTTTGATGGAAATGTTTTGTTTGTTTTCATCAAAATAACCCTAATCACCAAGATCAACTACAGGGTGATGCAAAAAGTAACCGGTCTCTATTGTAGGGTTTGTGCCACTTGTGGGCACAATGGTAAATATAAACTTAGAAAATCACTTTGATTTACAAAATAACTTGATAGTACTCTTTAAATCAAAT